>CATIWO010417727.1:0-33234 GCA_949673435.1 Macaranga tanarius
TATTGTTTGATAAAATATAGTGAGTGGATGATATATATATATATATATATATATATATATATATATATATATATATGATGCTGAACTATGGAATAAATTATAAGGGAACCGGAAGCCGGAGGAGGTGGAGCCCACTAGGGGAGTCATTTGCACTCTAAATTGGGAAGTATTTTGAGTAAGTAGTTACTAATATATTTATACCCTTGAATTCTCCCTTTGTTTAATATATATATATATTTGTTTATGTGGCTTGGTGATGGTAATTTATATTACCTTTGAAATATATGTACTATTATTGTGATGTGAATTTGAGATGGAATTATGTTACTTAATGAAAGTAACATGGTGATTGTTTGGTGTGTGGATGAGATGTACACTTTTCAAATATTGTGACATTGATGTTGAAAGCGTGTGTGAATGTGAGATATGTGGATTGGCATGCCAATATATTGAATTGTGAGTTAAAGATATATGGATATGCATATATTATAAATGGAAAGGATGAGCCGGATGGATATTATGAGATGTTGAGATGTGAACCTGATGGTTATGGATGTGTGTTGATATACATATATACATACACATATGTATGTTTTATAAATGTTAGCTTTCTATTTATGATATTGAATTGTGGAATGGTTGTGCGCTTCTTTGAATGTTTATGGAAATGTGCTATCAGGATGAACACACGGGTTGAGATACGGGAGTGTCTCAGGCCGTGTGATAAGACACGACATACTTTAGTTCAGACACGGGCATGCTTAAAGATGGCGTTCTCAGCTGCAAGGAACCATTAGCGATTGCCAGTGTCTGGTGCTCGCCACTGGGTGCTGAGACAGAAACACGGTCATGTCTCGATGAAGGCTTTTGACCAGAAGACTACACAAAGGGAGACACACTGGTGTAGTCCACTTTTAGTTGTTTTAATTAATTGTTATTAATTAGTTCTTAAGAAGATTGAGTACATTTATATTAGTTGCTACTTATTGAGTTACAAGCTCATTCCTTTGCAATTGTTTTTCTTTTCAGGATATCATAGAAATCCTGAGTTGCTTTATCCGTCTTCATTAGGCATTTCTCAAGTGGGCCAGTGGCGAGAACTTCACTTACATGTTTAGTGATAGTATTGTGCATTTCAGTCTATAAGCATGTCCATATGATTTTGTGTAATGGGGTGTGTAGAAGTTCATAATATATTTTGAAACTTAAGTACCTATGTTGTATATATGTACTTGTTATATAAAGTTTTAATTTAATCAAATTTCAAGATGTGTTGGTACAGTAGTAAGTCCCGTTTTGCCAGGTTGTGCTGTAGGGCAGTGAAGTTGGTGGCCATTTTCTTATTCAATCCAAAGTTTTAATGTTCTAATTTTCAAAATAAAATTAGAAAATATTTTCTATAGAAATTAATCTTTTTCAAACTCTTCTACTTCTGACTCGACAGAGTCCAAACGGGTAGTTAGTTCTGATGAACTGATTATCGAAGATTTTTTCAAACATATTGATGACTGGGAAATTCTCAGGATTCAAAAAAAATAGATTTATGAATCTTCCAAACTCTCTTTTCTGAAAAATGATTTTACAATCAAAACATAAGAAAGGGACATACAAATTTCCAAACCTTTTGAAGAAATCCAACTTCTTTCTTCAAAATCTTTATAAAAACATAAAGAACGCTCTTATAAATACATACACATAGGCCTTGTTCAGGGAGTAATAAAACTCTTACCCGAAAAGGTCTAGATACCTCGATTTTAGCAATCCTGAGGGATGCTAGGTTCGTGAACTTCTCTGATTCTTTGTTAGGAACGGTAGAATTCAGTCTTAACAAAGGACTAGTGAATTTCAGCTGCTATCCAAATATAACAATCTCTTTGAATGATAAAAATGTTTTAAAGAGCATTATTTTACAAATCAAAACTCACAATTACAAAATGCTTTCTGGGTCTATTCCAATTGCATTAATGTTTAGAGTTCATTACAAAGCAATGGTTTCTGCTTTTGCAACCAAACACCTCAAACATTCTCCAAAAGGCGAAACCATCATTCTCCAAATAGATTTATTCAAATCTAATGTTGTCATACCCAGAACCATTCAGTATAAAGATGTTAACTTACTTGAAGAATGGATCTTAGAAGGAGCCACTCAGCCTCAGTCACCAAAAAGACAAGAGCTAAACATAAACCTGAGAAATGTTACCCAGTTCTCGGATGGAAGAGTGAAACTGTCTTTTGATAGAAGATCAACCAGTTCCTGATTTTTTGACGAAGTCTCTACCTCTTCAACAATCGACATGGGAAGAGCCTCACAACTTCCTTCGGTCATCTATGCTCGTGCTCCTTATCCAAACAATCAACAGATCCAAACACGTGTTCAGCTAATGTTCTCAACTTCTGAAATACCTTGCTCCTCACTATAAAATGTTGACTATCAGACATCCATACCATGACCTGTCTATGATAGCCAAAATCCAAATACAGAAGAAGATGAAATACCTTTATCCCCTTCTTCTCCAACACCTTCTGCCATTACCCAAAACATTACTGCAGAAATCAGTGTTTTGGAAAAAGAATTTCAAATTGATAAAACTCTTCTTCAAAAGAATTTTTATTCTAAAAAGAATGAGTCAAAAAGAATTTGGTTCTTTTCAAAGTTCCTGGAAATCAAAGATGAGATTCAGGAAAACTATTACGAATTTTGTAATGAATATAGAGTTCAAATGAAGTTTTTTGATTGGTTTGACACGTTTTATGAACATCAAAATAAAATTGCATAGCCTTTTAAAAAATCAAAAATAAAATCAAACAAGACTATTAATCCAGTTACGGTGAGAAATAAAAATCCTGAATGGAAGGTAGATGATCAGATAGTCCAATCTGAACACCCACTATTGAGGAACATTACCTTTTCTCATGGTAATTTGGAAATTCCAGCAGCTCCATTCAAACTTTCTCAAGATAATGATGATTCAAAAAATTTAAAACACATTATTTTGTAAAGTAATTTTTCAAACATTCATCTTCAAATGATTGGAAAACAGTTAACTAGAATTAAATCTCAAATTCAACAACCAACTGTTTTACATCATTCTGCTCCTAAGTCTTCTGAGTCTGTCAAACTTCTAAAATAGAAACTTAAAAATCCCATTTTTAAACCATTCCAAGTTTCAGAACAGAGCCAACAACAACTTCAAACAAGAAATCTTGAATTTGCACAGGCAATTCGAGATCAACTGAGTAGAATTGAACAAGCTTCTAGCTCAGCTGATCCTTCACAAGTTGTTCCTGAAACTCTTCCTTCAAGAAGTATCGGTATTATTAATATCACTGATAACTCTTATGAAGAAGAGGACATTCAAAATGATTTTCAAACTGGTTTTCCAAGTCAAAATGATTTTCAAACTAGTTTTCAAAATCATAATGACTAACCAAGTCAACCTTGTATCAATAGGTTGGATTGGTCAATCATTCCGAGAAGTGTGGCGATGGCACCTGACATTATCAGATAACCTGATGTCTATCCACAATCTCATTTTAATGCTTCATCTGTTTATGAATAGAACCTAGATGGTATGAGTGAATACCAAGTGTTAGGTCTCCTGCAATAGATGACAATGGCAGTAAATGCCTACAAGACCCAAACTGGTAGTATGGATAAGGCCATTGTTGAACTCCTAATTGCTGATTTTTTGAGTCAACTCAAGGGTTGGTGGGATTATTATCTGACCCCTGAGTAACAAACGCAGATTTTAAATGCTATTCAAACTTTTGAAGATAGCACTCCTTTTCTTGATGATCTTGGTAACCTAGTCCAGGATGATGTCTCTACCTTGATTTTAACAATTTCTTTACATTTTATCGGAGATCCAAGCCATCTCAAAGATAAAAATACTGAGCTTCTTAGCAACCTTCATTGCAGGAAACTTAGTGATTTTCAAACTTATAAAAATACATTTTTTATTAGAATCATGCTTCGTGAAGATTCTAATCAACCATTCTGGAAGAAAAAATTTCTTGCAGGTTTACCTAAAATATTATGTGAAAAGGTTTGGAATGCTATAAGAGCTTCTTATGGTAATCAGATACCTTATAATCAATTTATTTATAGTGAATTGATTAGTCTGACCCAGAATGAAGGGCTTAAGATCTGTCAAGATCTAAAGCTTCAAAAACAACTTAAGTGGGAACTCAAGAAAACAAAACAGGAAGTTGGATCTTTCTGTAAACAATGTGATTTTCAAAATTCAATTGAAACAAAATCCTATAACGGTAAATGTAAAATAAAACCTTGCAGAAAATTCAGAAAATCAAAATTTCACAAACATAAAAAATCTTACAAGTCTTATAAACCTGAAAAAGAAGATTATTATAAAAAACTTTCTTCTTCTAAAAAGACTCGTAAGAAATCTTCCAAATCATACAGGAAATCTTCCAAATGAAATCTCAAGGATATTACCTGTTACAAGTGTGGCAAAAGGGGTCACACTCAAAGATTCTATCGGGTTAACACTCGACTCTATGAATTGGAATTAGAGAATGAAGTTTTTCAAAAAATTTCTTTTAGTTGAATCCTCTGATTCTAGTTTTTCAAATGTTTCTTCTGAGGATGACCGTCCTTTTCAGATTGATGAAATTGTTACTTCATCAAAATCTGAGTCAAACTCCTCTGACTTTGACAAACCTCTAAAATGCATTAATATGCTTACCAAAGATTAAGAAACACTCCTTGAAATAATCAAGCATATTAGTGATTCAAAACTTCAAAAAGAATTTCTTGATAAACTCCTGAAATCTTTAGAAGATAAACCTGTTGAAACTTCTGCTTCTTCTGTTTTACCTTCAACTTCCAAAAATAGTTACAATTTAACAACTATTCTTGAAAAAGGTAAAAAGGCCAAAACTCCTGTTGGTACTCTTTAGGATCTTCAGAAAGAAGTAAAAACTATTAAGTCCAAATTAAAGGAACTTAAAATCAAACAATAAAGAGACTCTGAAATCATTCAATCTCTTATTTCCAAACAAAAAACTATTTCAAGTTTTGATTCAGAAGACTCTGACGGTCTTTCTGAACCACTAAACATGCAATGTCTGGAAAAAGTTCTAGAAAACTATATCAATATTTTAAGGGAAACTAGTTCTCAAAAATATTTGATTCAAACAAAAATCGTTTTCTCAAATGATTTTGAACTGGAAACAATTGCTTTATTTGATATAGGTGCTGATTTAAGTTGTATCATATATGATTTAGTTCCAAAACATTTTCATCAGAAAACCAAAGAAAAACTTGCTGCTGCAAATAATTTTGAATTGACCATTGGTGGCAAAGTTGAAGCCTCAATGGTTATAGGAAACGTTGCACTTAGGAATTTATTCATTCTTGCAAAGATTTACATTAAATGGTTATTTTAGGGACTCTTTTTATCAATTTAATTACTCCCTATAAAGTCAATGAACAAGGTATTTGTTTTAAGGCAAGAAATAAAAAATTGGTTTTTCCTTTTGTTGAAAAGCCCAAAAAGAGAAATTTAAATGTGATTAAAGCTCATTCTATTTATGATTTCAGAATAAATGCTTTAATTAAAGTTAAACAAACACATCTAATGCATTTAAAGCAAGATATCAATCTCCAAAGAATTCAGAACCAACTTCAAAAGGATTCTATCAAAACAGAAATCCAGTTTTTTCAACATAAAATTGAAAAAGAAATTTGTTTTGAACTTCCTTATGCCTTTTGGGATAGAATGCAACATGCCGTTGACCTGCCCTACGAAAATGATTTTAATAAACGTCAGATTCCTACTAAAGCTTGACCAATTCAAATGAATAAAACCCTAGAAAAACATTGTAGGGAAGAAATTCAAGATTTAGAGTCGAAAGGACTGATTTCAAAATCTCGATCACCTTGGTCTTGTGCTGCTTTCTATGTAGAGGTACTCCCAGACTTGTGATTAATTACAAACCTTTAAATACTGCTTTGAAATGGATTCGATATCCAATTCCAAACAAAAAGGATTCGCTTCAAAAACTTCATTTTGCTTTAATCTTTTCAAAGTTTGACATGAAATCTGGTTTTTAGCAAATTCAAATACATCCTAAAGATCGGTATAAAACTGCTTTTACAGTCCCTTTTGGATAGTATGAGTGGAATGTTATGCCATTTGGTTTGAAAAATGCTCCTTTTGAATTTTAAAGAATCATGAACGACATTTTTAATCCATATTCAAACTTCTGTGTTGTTTACATTGACGATGTTTTGATATTTTTAAACTCAATTGAACAATATTTCAAACATCTACAAACCTTTTTCAATGTTACAAAGAAAAATGGTTTAGTGATTTCGAAATCAAAGATTTCACTTTTTCAAACAAGAGTTCGGTTTTTAGGTCATTATATTACTCATGAAACTATAACTCCAATTGAAAGATCTCTTACATTTGCATCCAAATTTCCAGACAAAATTTTGGACAAAACTCAATTGTAAAGATTTTTAGGAAGTCTGAATTATGTTTTAGATTTCTGTCTAAACATCAACCGTCTTGCAAAGCCATTGCATGATAGACTAACAAAGCTTCCAGTTGTATAGTTTGATCATCACACTGACATTGTTAGACAAATCAAAAACAAGTTTTAGAAATTTTATGTCTGCATATCGTTGATCCATTGGCTTTTAAAATTGTAGAAACTGATGCATCAGATTTGGGATATGGGGGAATTTTAAAACAAGTTCAAAATAGGTAGGAATGCATAGTCCAATTTACATTTGCACATTGGAATGACTGTCAAAAGAATTATTCCACAATTAAAAAGGAAATTCTTTCAATTGTTTTATGTATTTCCAAATTTCAAAGTGATCTTTTGAATAAAAAATTTCTTTTAAGAATTGATTGCAAATCGACAAAAGAAGTTTTATAAAAAATGTTCAAAATATTGCTTCCAAACAAATATTTGCCCAATGGCAAGCCATCCTTTCAATATTTGATTTTGAAATTGAATATATAAAAGGAGATACAAACTCAGTTCCTGACTTTTTGACGAGGGAATTCCTACAAAATAGGACTTAATGCCCAGGAAGAAAAAGGAAGATAAGGGCAAAGGCTCTGCAAACACCAGTGAAGAAAAAGGCCAAACACCAAAACAAACACTAGCATAAAAAGCCCAAACACTGGCCTATTCTACGGCCCAAAAACTTCTCAAACCTTCTTTAGCCCAGCCTATCAAATCATGGATGGACATGGTCCAAGAAGAAGAAGATGCTGAGACCTACAAACAAGCCCAAATTCAAACATGGGTTAAATAACTGACCCAGTCTCCAGAGCTCTTCCAGGCTCTCTAATCAATATCGCAGGCCTCTCAGCCTTCGGTCCAAATAGTTCTGCCTCAATCAGCTTCGGCTCAAACAGCTTCTGATTCCCAATCTTCCAAAAGAGTGGGAAAAGGTAAAGAAGTTTTAAAAATTCCAGAGATGGAGATTTCTACAAAAAAATCCATCTCAAATGAATTCCAAACCAGTTTCTTCTCAAATTATTTTAAAAGAAAAATAAATTTTGAATTCAAAATCTGAGTATTTGGAAAAATTAAATTTTCAAAACATTCTGACCATGGAGGATGGATTTTCTGATCAAAAACCCTCCAAGATAGTTTCAAAACTTTTTCCAAAAAATTGGTTTTATAAACCTTGGGATTTGTCAAAACTTCAAAGTTTTTATCAAGCCGTTTTGGAAACTACTAGCTCTGCCAAATTCAAACATTTTAAAAAGGATGCAAGAAACCCTCATCCTTCATACTTAACGTGTACTATCCATAAAATCATTCATCCAACAGAATGGGGTTCTGAATTGCATAAGTCCAAACCTTTTCCACCAAGCCTTAATACTCGAGTTACCCATTGCCAGTTTTTTAACTACTGGGACTATCAACAGGCCTGGTTCAATACATTTTTTATCCAAAATGACAGTTTCATACACTCCTAGCTCTTCTTTTTCGATAGAGAATTCCAAACCTCTAAATTTCCCTACTAGTTCATTCAATGGTGGACTTACTTTGGGAATATTCCTGAAACACTCATTCTAGATGTCAAATCCTATTTTAACCTCTTCAAATAACACTACCAACCTTAAGCAAATGAAAAAAGATTTAATCATTTTCTCATTTTTTGCACGAAGTTCTTTCTACCACGGGTTTGTGTGTGGTATTTTAGTTACGGCATACAATAGGATGGTCAAATAATTCTCACAAGAAGATACAAAGTCAAATGGTGGGATGCTTTCCTATACAAAGAGAAGATCACTCTGTAAAAGGTCAACAATTGGCTAGTCAAGCACAATTTACTTCCATGCCCCAAAGGAGACCATAGTTTTCCTAGCATAGAAGTCATTTGTAATGCCGAAACTAGCTGGCGCTCAAACTGAAAAAGAATTCTACCAGACAATCCAACAGCTTCTGGACAAGAAAACTTCCTCTTCCAAACAAGGATCCTCCAAGCTTGAAGACTCTTCCAGTTCAAGTTCTTCTGAGCCTATCATTGACTTAGGAGATGATTACTTTGGCAACATCGGATTCTAGTATCTTGTATTTAGTTATTTTATTCTGTATTTGTATTTTGTATCATTTGTATTTACTTCTAGTAAATGTAAATGTAAATATAAATGTAAATGTAAAGATTTAAAAAAAAGAAAAAGAAAAAGTTAAAAGTCTGCATACTTAAATAATTTATCTGGCTCTTTTCTTACCAAACTTTAGCTCGCCTATGTGAAGGACTCTTCAGCTCTCCCATGTGAAGCTAGGCCTTACTCCATGTTTAGCTCATCAATTAATCTACTACCACCAATTGTAGGCTTAAAAGTCTTCATCAACATGATGGCCAACCTATCTTCTGCGAACTCCAGCTCCAATGCTCGACTATAAGAAGACCCTCCTACCATTAGAAGAGAAGGTTACAAATTTTTGAGAGAAATAGATTAGAGAAAATTAAGCTCTGTTCTTTCTTTCTGAAATTGTAAACTTGTACTGAGTGATTGTAAGAAAATCTTTATGTTTCTTTTCACTTATACCCAAACCTGTAACTGTTGGCTACAGATTGTATCTCTTATAATTAATTTATAAAAGGTATCAAACTTTCTTCAAACTTTATTTTAATTTATTTTTTGTAAACTTAAGTATGCTATGTGCTTACCTCTAATAGGATCTTACACATCAGAAAACCTGTACTACTTTTGTACTGTGCTCAATCTTCTTCTACTCCCTTCTATGTATAGTTACCTATCTGGACATCCTCTGGGCTATACACTATTTTATTTTGACTGGTACCTGTCTGAAGCATTCCTCTGGGTCGTTCCTACTTTTAATCTTCTTGACAAGGTGCTTTATGATCATGCATTTGTATCTGCATTCATCCTGCATTTAAACAAACAAATTTTAATTTAAACAGTAATTGTTTTAACTGTATATTCTTGTGCATAAACTATTTTAACTTCAATAGTACTTGTTTTTACTATTCAAATGATTTTACATACCTACCCTCTTATTGTGGATACCAGTCTCATGAGCTTCATATTCTGGTTGGTTTAACGAAACAATAAGGTAGGCTGCATAAAATCTTCATCTTTTCTGCATTCTTTCTACCCTATTTTTTTATCATGTCTCCTCCTGATATATATATATATTTTTCCATATTTGTTTGATGTGAGGGGGTGTGACATTTAGTGGTATCGGAGCGGGAATTAGATTATTGGGGTATGAAAGCATATTGCATGCACACTTCATGGCATAAGATGTAGATTATGAGAATGCATATGATTGATATGTGTTTAAAAAAGCACATGATGTAGGATGGAAGAGCATAATGCACCTCGCACTAGTCCAGAAGAGTCCTCAGAGTCTATGCATGGACATACAAATATACCTACATTAAACAACCAGGAAAAATCTCAGGCTCCATATTTGGCCAAAAATCCTTTTATGCATGAGTTTGTTCAAATGATGAAAATAGTGAAGCAAGCAGAAAGTACATTAGATGAAAACTTTGAGAAAATACAAAAATAAGGTGCTAATGTTTTCATGGGCACCACGGATCCAGCAGTGGCTGAAGAATGACTCTAAAGTACTGAGAAGATTTTAAATCAGTTTAATTGCACAACCGAGAAGAAAGTGGGCTATGCAGTATCTTTATTTCAACAAGATGCATAGGACTAGTGGGAAACGGTACCGGGGACCTATGATATGCTAATAACATTGACTTGGGGGCTGATTTCTTGAGGGAGTTTACAAAAAAATATACACCTATCGTATACCGAGATAAGAAGAAGGTTGAATTTCTTGAACTCCAACAGAATGATTTATCAATTGCAGACTATGAAGTAAAATTTATTAGACTTTCTAGATATGCTATGAAAGAAGTGGCTACTGATGAATTAAAGAGAAATAGATTTGAGAGAGGGCTGAAATTAGAAATTAGAGAGAAACTGGTGGTGCGATGTTAAACATATAGAGAATTGTTAGAGACTGCAATATGGACTGAAGAAACAATTATAGAAAGGACTAGTGTGGAAGCTAAAAGGAAGAAAGTTACTGGTACTTTCACTGTACCATTTTGATCTGGTGGTACCTCTTCATTTAAGGGTTTTAGATCCGATTTTTAGCGGAGTGGATTCAGAGGGCATGGAATGAGTCAACCCGGTAGATTAGGGGGAATGCTCTACAATAGGGGATCTGGAGGCTTTGATGGTAGAAGGGGTTCAGCTATATCTGCAAGAAGTACTTTTTCATCGACATGCACCAAATATGGAAGAAGCAATATGGGTGAGTGTTAGGGACTAAGGCCTAATGTATGCTATTATTGCAGTCAGCCGGGGCACTTTATCAGGGACTGTCCTATGAGGAGTGACGAACAACCTCAAGTTACCGGATAGAGCAGTATAGGAGAAAATATACCACAAGTAACCATTAGTCGAGGTAGAGGCAGGGGTAACTTTGGAGGAGGAGTTAGCACTATCACTCAATCGGGAGCAGTAGGGCAACCACAAAGACAAGCTCAGGTGTGTGCAATTACTTGACAAGAAGCTCCTGTAGCACCAGATGTTATCACTAGTATATTCACTATACTTGATCATGATGCACATATATTAATTGACCCTGGGTCTACATGTTCATTTATAGCTTATGATTTTATGTCACGTATAAATGGCATCATTGAACCATTAGGGTATGATGTATATGTCTCTATGCTTGCTGGGGGTGTTATGGGTGTGAGTACAGTAATGAGGAACTGCCCAATTATTGTAGATGGTATTACTTTGCATGCGAATTTGATTGTTATTAATTTACGGGTATTTGATGTAATTTTAGGAATGGATTGTTAATCTAAACATCATGATGTGGTGGATTGTCAAACGAAGGAGGTGGTTATGAATATCTCAGGGAAAAGAATGGTAGTGATTGTGGGAAAAAGAAAAATGGTTCTGACTTGTCTGATTTCAGCAGTGACAACTTTTCGTTTGATACAGTAAGGGTATGACACATATTTAGCTACCATAATTGATATAACATGAGATTGATGGATGTACCTATAATTAGGAATTTTTTGGACATATTTTTATATGAATTACTGGGATTACCACCGTATAGAGAAGTGGACTTTAAGATTAAAATGGTTCTAGGGGCAGCACTTATATCTATTGCTCCATATAGAATGGCACCACTAGAGTTAAAAGAATTGAAGAAATAATTAGAAGAATTGTTGGAGAAAGGATTTATTCAATCAAATATTTCACCGTGGGGAGCACTAGTTCTGTTTGTAAAGAAGAAGGATGGAAGTATGAGGTTGTGTATCGATTACTGGCAACTGAATAATATAACCATGTATCTGTTGTCAAGAATTGATAATTTACTCGATCAATTAAAAGGAGCCACAATGTTTGCCAAAATTGACTTAAGATCGGGATACTGACAACTTCGGGTGGGAGAGCAATCCATCCCTAAAACGGCATTCAGAACGAGGTATGGCACTATGAATTTGTAGTACTGCCATTTGGACTAACCAATGCTCCAGTTCCATTTATGTCGCTAATGAACAAGACTTTCCAACAATATCTGGATCAATTTATAATTATTTTCATTAATGACTTACTTATTTATTCACCAAGTCGAGAGGAGCATGAGCTGCATCTTTAGATAACTCTATAGACGTTACGGGAAAAGCAATTATATGCTAAATTCTCCAAGTGTGAGTTCTAGATAAAGGAAATTGCTTTTCTAGGACATGTGGTCTCGAAGGATGGTGTACAGCTTGATCAATCAAAAATTAAAGCTATAACAGAATGGGAATCGCCTCGGAATATGACCGAAGTTAGAAGTTTTCTAAGATTAGCGGGATATTATAGGAGGTTTGTGAGGAATTTCTCTGTGATTGCCAGACCATTAACTAATTTGTTAAGGAAGAATATGCCTTTTCAATGGATAGAGAAATGTTAAAGTAGTTTTGAAGAATTGAAGAAGACACTTACCACTGCTCCTATTTTAGCGTTACCAACTAGGAATAGAGGTTTTGTAGTTTATACAGACGCTTCTAAGCAAGGGTTAGGATGTGTTCTAATGCCAAATGGAAAGGTGATAGCATATGCTTCAAGGAAATTATGAACCCATGAAGTTAACTACCCTACACACGATTTGGAGTTAGCTGCCATTGGAAATGCCTTGAAGATCTAAAGGCATTATCTATATGGAGAGACATTTCAAATATACACTGATTATAAAAGTTTGAAGTATATCCCCACTCAAAAGGAATTAAATGTGAGGCAGAGAAGGTGGATGGAACTGTTGAAAGACTATGATTGTACCATAAACTACCATATGGGAAAGGCAAATATGGTAGCGGATGCCCTGAGTCGAAAAACAGTGGAATAATGTGCGGGAACGGTTAGCTACAATACAGAAAATTTAGTGGCCTTTCGAGCTATATGTCTTAGTGAATATCAAAGAAGACCATTTATTGGCTACATTACAAGTTAAACCCTCAATAGGAGACCAAACCAGGGAAGCACAAATGGAAGATTCTTATTTGCAAAGGATGAAAGAGAAAGTGGAATCGGAGAGAAACACTCAATTCACAATTAGAGAGGATGGTACATTAGTGATCAAAGGTCATGTATGTGTACCCGATGTTAGTGAACTGAGAAAGCACATTACGGATGAAGCTCATAATGCACCCTATGCAATGCACCTAGGAAGTACTAAGATGTACCAGAATATTATGCCTTTTTTATTGGTGGCCAACTATAAAAAAGGATGTGGCAGAGTTTATGGCTATTAGATATATATAATATAAATTTTTAATTATTAAAAATATACTATAAAAATATAAATATCATTTTTATTAAATATATTATAGTTTATTTAGTAAATAACTTATTTTTAATTTTTAATAAATACTTATATTTTATATTTTATATTTTTGAAAATATTTTAATCTCGTTTGAACTTGTAAACAACTCACAAAAATAATGAGTCCGACTCAATAATAAATAAATTAAATACGAAATAGGTGAAATTTAGCTCGACATGACTTATTTACACTTTTAAATAAGTATAGTAGTTCTTTAAAATGAAACAACTGTTAAAATTTATAAAGGAAAAATTGAGCTAGATCCGGTTAAATTTTAAATTCCATTAATTTTCTCCTTTAATAAGTACACACAAGGCAAATGAAAGCAAAAACTTATTGCTTCATTGCTCTCTTTATATTTCTTTTTTTTCATTTAAAACTCTTACTTGTTCATGAATATATATATATATAGTAGGAGTTCTGTAATTGTTTTAAAAAAAATTATTAACAAATAAAAATAAATTTTAAAATTTATTTCTATTAGTTCTATCTGTTAGTCAAATAAATTTTTATGTAGTTAATTTTTTAACTTTTACATCAATAAAAAATTTTAAAAATTAAATGATTTTAACATTTTAAAATTCAATTATTTTTTATTAGTGTTTTAGAAAATCTGATTATTTTTTATAATTATATAAAATTTTAAACAATAAATTAATATTAAAAAATTACGTAACTTTCATTTAATTAAATAAAATTTAAAATTAAAACTATTTTATTTAAATTATTCTCTTAAATTATAAATCAAAACTAAAAATGTTTAACTTAAATTATTTCAAAAAATAATATTTTAACTTAAAATAATAAAAATAACTGTATAAATATTTTACTATATTATAAAATGAAATTTAAATAAAAAATAAGTATTAGACTTTTTATATTAAACTGTAGCTTAATAGTAATATTTATTTTAATGTTTAATTTTATGTAATTTTAATAATAATAGTAATAATATATTTTAAAATATTAATAAAAAATTAAAATTTAAAACGTAATGTTTTAGAACTCTTTCTCTCATTATTATCAATAAAATCTACGTTCTCTTATTGCGGCCGCTAAAATTTCCATTCATTCTCTCACTTTCTAGATTATTAACTAAAACAAGAGTATTTGTAATAAAAAAAAAAACAGCAGTAACATAATTAAATGTTTGGATCAGTTACCTCTTGAAGCTTCTACAAGAAAATAATCAAAAATACTAATTTTAGTGTTAATCACACTAAAAGGGAAAAAATACTTATTTCACAACCCTATTTACTTGTATTTATATATGTTGCTTTGGGAGTATCTTTACAAAGAATTTTTCTTCTTATTTTATACATTTTCTTCTTCTGTTTTATGTACTTTTTATTCTTTTTACAAGAAGTTATTCCTACAATTTTGAAGACAACTACCTCTTGACAGTTGTACTCCCTTTTTATAATTAAATTTATTGGGTCAAGTCAACATGTCATGATGTTTCAAAATCCAACAAATATTTAACAAGAGTTTTACTTTGTCGGAAAATATGATCACCAGAATCAAATAAAAATTGAGAGTATATTGAAATTATAAAGTTTGCAAGGAAACAAATAATAGTCTCTTGTGTAAAATGAGCATGCCTTTTCTTATTCCTCGTAAATTATATATGTACAACTCATATAAGAGTCTTAATTAGAAAAATAATCTAATAAGATAATAAATTATCATAATCTTTTTCCCAATCAAACTCAAATTCTTAATAATATCTAAAACTTTCAAAAATAAATAGAAAAATAGGCCAATATTAACACCTGAATTTTAGACTAACTAAAGGATACGAAAAACTAAATGATGATCATAAAACAAAAAAATTAGAATGATGCATGGAAAACAATAATTCAATAATTAACTAAAGTTCAAATTTTAGAAAAACCCAAATTTCCAAAAACCTTAGGTTCAAGTCTTGTAGGCCTAAATCAGTCCGAAAACCATTGAAATCCAGCCCAAAAGTCCTAAAACCAGAGTTTAGAGACTTAGTCCAGTTTGAAAAATTATCCAAAGTGTGTAAACCCAACTTTTCAGCCAATGGTCTCGCCAATGAGGCGATTGCCTCTTCGATCAGGCAATTAGCCTAGCACAGAGGTGAACACCATTGTAACTTAAAACACAATATGTTTTTTAAAATTTTGAATTCTAATTTTTTATAAGACAAAATGTCATATAATAGTTTGAATTAGATTGGCTTTGACAAAAATAAAATTAGGATGATATAATCCTGATATTTTCTATAAAAGCATAAAAAAGTTTCTGTAATCAAAAGGTATATAAAAATCAATAGGGTTTACTGAAGAGAAGGAAGAAAGGAAGAAAGAAAAAAGCTAAGAATAAACAAAGAGAAAAAGAAATAGAATTCTAGAATTTTTTGGTTTTAGAGACTTTAATAAAAAGGATATAGGATATATTAAAAAAGAGCTTTCATTCACATAACAAGTTATTAGATTAGGGAACCTTTGCCAAAGTTTGATCCATTTTGTTGCAGCTGTTTGAAGTGCATTGTAGCCATTCCTTCCTACTGGTGTTATGAGGGTTTTCGATAAATCATCATTCTTGTTTTAACTTCATTTATGATCTTAGTTGTTTCTTTTTCTTTATATGTTTCAATTCATTTTCTAATTTTCTTTCCATATATTGAATGTGTTTTTTTGAATGATTTTATTTAAAAAAAACTATGTTCTTCCTATCTTTATTTTTTAGAAAGAAGTTTTCTTATCATTTTCCACTCAAGATCATAAAAGTAAATGAGATTTTCAGTTTGGTCTTTTGTTGTGAAGAGACGATCTTCTTTTTAAAGAGGCGATCAACTCTTTGTAGAGACAATCACCTTTGTGACAAGAAGATTGCTTTATAGTGCTAGGTTTGCCACCTCAATGACTTAGAATGTCACACCCACTCCGCTACTATCACTACAACAATTATCATCTATAGTTTCATAACAATTTGTGGGTAAATCTATAAAATTTTATAGCTAAATATTTTAGCCATAAATATAAATCCATATATAGAGCAGGCGTGACTGGCTAGCTAGCTGTTGTGCTAAAACTGAGGAGAATAGTGTGATATTAAAAATACTTATATTGCTATTAACTTGGTATTTAATAATATATATCACAATCTCCTTTAATCATCCTTAACTGATAAATACATGTTTACTAAATACATAGTAGAGTTCTCTTTTACATGATCAAACATAAAATGTTAAGGTAATTGGCACAACCTCCACTAAACTTCGGAAAGAGAAGAACAAGTTTGGGTTCTATAATCTAGTACTGCTTCTCCAAAGGATCTGGAAAATTTTAAATAAAAAGGGGTGAGTACAAAAATACTCAATGAGTGGTTACAGTAAAATAAAATGGGAACATTAGGTAATTTCTATAATAGCTATATAAATATGTATAAATACTACTTTGATAAATATTAATAAACTGCTTAAATGATATTTATGATTTAATATTAATCTAACTTGCTGATAATTTAAATACTGAATAAATGTAGATGTACAATTGCTATGAACTGGGAGAACATTCATCATGATTTTAAATCCATACACTCATTAAATATGTAACGAAAAGATTATAATAAATTGCTGACACATTGGGTGCAATGATAATGCTAGCAACCCAAGTGTATATATATAATGCTGGTCAAACGCATACGCAGGGCTGCCCCCAAAAGGCTAACCACCCAATTGTACACCCCAAAGGCTATATGTACAACCAAGCACTATCCCAAAGACAGTTGTTAAGTAATATTACTGAGATATATATATATATACTGCTGAGATAATACACCACTCATCATGGTATAATCTAAAGGGTATATATTACGAGTGTGTAGACTTGTTTATAAATCAAATATTCACGTTTATCAAATGCTAGTAAATCATAGTGGCTACATCTATAGCTGATACCAGAATCAATATACTGCTGAGAATAATCATTTCATAAAATAATAATATAAACACATTCTTATTGTACATTACTTTTGCTATATCAGTAACAAATATATACTATATGTTTCCAATTTCTAATACATATGCTAAGTAATTTATAAAATATTAATAGTAATTATAAGATTTGATAAAAACTATTTGTAAAAAAACATCAGTAAATCATAGAAAAACATTTTATAACCTTGAACATTTTTGTACATATACTTTCAAAAACTAAAGTTATTGGTTTAGCCACTCACCTGAGCTTACTGAATAAAGATCTAGTTAACTGGACCTGACCTAGGCTCTACAGCTATGACAGGTTATGATCCTAACATTTAAGAACCAAAACTTAAGATTATATGCTTTCTATCTAAATTCAACTAATCCTAGTTTATATATGGTAGGTTGGTATGGTTTATAGCCCTAAAAACGGTTCGAAAAAGCTTCTGAAAAGGTCTAGAGGCATCAAACAGCCACTGATGTGCCTCCTCATTGCATTGAGGCATCACCTGTTTGATCTACACATGAATTTGCAGCATCAAAAGACTCTATCTATTCCATTTTTACTGATTTTTACAAGATTTAAATAATAATACAACTTTATTTAGAGTTATGAATTTACAGAAGTTGTCTTAAGCTCCACTAAAATCTCTTTAACTTTTAAAAAAATAAATCTTTATCAAAACATCAATATTCTAACAAAATCACAAGTTTTCCTATATTTGTGTATATATATTTTAACTAAAATTTATGAAACTAAATTTTAAAATCCAAAGTAAGTAAAAGATAATGAATTCTCCAAATTTATAATTGAATCAAGTGTAGTTACTTGCCCACATGCTTGAAAAATCCAAGCAAACTTGAATTTGTTGTATTAAAAAAATAATCTTGAGCAATCCTTCTAACTTCTATCAAAATTCTATAAATATACTACTAGTCTATAATAATTTTTAGAGCTTCAATGATAGAATTTGATATGAAAAAGAATTTGAGAATTAAGGAGAATGAGAAGATTAAAAAGAAAATAAAAGGTTAAAGAAGAAATGTGAATTTTTTTTGCTAGAAGAAGAAGAAAAAAGCTTAAAAAATATGAGCTTTTAATATTGGTAGAAACTTGGGCATGTGGAGAAGGTATAGTAATTTTGTTTTTAGAAACTTGGGCAAGAGAATAAGCTATAGTATTAGTATTATTATTATTATTAAGAGTATTACAATACTCCTAATTTTTTTTAACCAAATAACCACTTAAACGCTTCTAGTTTTTCCCTTAACACAATAAGTCCTTAAAACTTATTTTCTAATCCTATTTATTTTATAATATTACCCATCTAAATTATAAACTTATTTTATTTTTATTTATATGTTGATTAACCTTTAGAGAAAGGATGTTACAATTCTCTCCCTCTTAAGAAATTTTGTCCTCGAAATTTACATACCTATAAGGAAAACAAATGGGGATATTGAATTTGTATATCTTCTTCTCTCTCGTATGTTACTTCCTCCTTAGAATGATTACTCCATAAAATCTTAACCAATGGAATCACTTTATTCCTTAAACCTTTCTCTTCTTTAGCTAAGATCCCTATGAGTTCTTCTTCATAAGTCAAATCTTCCCTTAATTCTATTGACTGCTGTTACAATATGTGGGAGGGATCACTTCTATACTTTCTTAACATGGACATATGAAAGACATCTTCAAATTCACACACTATTGGAATATCTTCTAATTTCAGTCTTTCTGACATAGTGTCAATAAGCAAGATGTGTTCGACAACCCTTATTTAATATTTTCCTCGCAGTTATGGTGAATAGGGAAGAGCATGTTGTACCCCTTGAAAAGAAAATTTAGTTTCTCCAGGATGATTAAACTCCAATATCTTCTTAAAATAATCCACTGCAGCTTAGTGGCGAGATAGCCAATCCATGCCTAAGATCACATCTAAATCTTGAAGTTGTAGGGGAACTAAATTTGCTAGTAGTTCATGCTCACCTATCTTAACTACATAATCTTTATATACTTTCTCACAAGCTTTAGAGTTTCCCAAAGAGTTACTACTAATCATCATAGCATCTAAGGAACTAGGCTTAAAATTAGCATGCAAAGCAAATTAGTGAGACATAAAAGAATGTGTGGCTCCTTGGTCAAATGACACATAAGCATCTTAGTCAAAGATAGTTAACATACCAGTAACAACTTCTAGAGATACCAATGCTTCATCTTGCATCATCGTAAAAACTCTAGCTTGAGTTAAAGGTCGATTTAGTTAAGCACTCTGTTCTTGTTGAGATGTTATAGCAACAACACCACTCATACCAATACTAAGGCTAGAATCAGTGGTGACCTGTCTATTTGGTGAAAAATTACTACTACAACTCTGATTCATAGGGGCTACAGATCCTCTCCATGAACCATCAAATTGCACTAGTGAAGGACAATCTCTTTTAATATGACCAATTTCTCCGCACTCATAAGAACCCAATAACCTCTTCTTACATTCCCCTTCATGAAACTTGCCACAATTTGGGTATTGTGGGTATGTGAGTCTTCCTTAGTTATCAGGTGGAACTGGTGGTAGATGAGCTAGAAGTGTAGGAATAGGTTATGGAGGTGGACCAACTGGATATACTCTAGATGCAACATCACCAGAGGTAGAATCCATATGTTCTCCTCCACTGAAAGACACATAATCCATTCCTCTGGGATGATCTAAAAGATTCCTATGAGGTTGCCAAATATCAATGATCCTAGCGATGCGGCCACGATTACCACGGCCTCTGCCACCTCTAAGTCTTAGCGGCATTGTTCTATAAAAACATAATAGAAATAAAGTCTTAGACTTAGTAATTCTAGCTGCTAAACCTAAAAAAATTGTTAAACCTAGGTAAACTACTAAACCTAGGCTCTAATACTAATTAAGTTATCACACTCATTCCGCTACTATGGAGCAGGCGTGACTGGTTAGCTAGCTATTGTGCTAAAGCTAAGGAGAATAGTATGATATTAAAAATACTTGTATTGCTATTAACTTGGTATTTGATAGTACATATCACAATCTCCTTTAATCATCCTTAACTGATAAATACAGGTTTACTAAATACATAGTAGAGTTCTCTTATACATGATCAAAGATAAAATATTAAGGTGATTGGCACAACCTGCACTAGACTTCGGAAAGAGAAGAACAAGTCTGGGTCCTATAATCTAGTGCTGCTACTCCAAAGGATCTGGAAAATTATAAATAAAAAGGGGCAAGTACAAAAATACTCAATGAGTGTTTATAGTAAAATAAAGTAGGAATATTAGGTAATTCCTATAATAGCTATGTAAATATCTATAAATACTACTTTGATAAATATTAATAAACTGCTAAAATAATACTTATGATTTAATACTAAGCTAACTTGTTGATAATTTAAATACTAAATAAATTTAAATGTACAATTGCTATAAATTGGGAGAACATTCATCATGATTTTAAATCCATACACTCATTGAATATGTAACTAAAAGATTATGCTAAATTGCTGACATATTGGGCGCAATGATGATGCTGGCAGCCCAAGTGTATATATATAATGCTGGTCATACGCATGCACAGAGCTGCCCCTAAAAGGCTAACCACCCCATTGTACGCCCCAAATGCTATATGTACAACCAAGTGTTGTCTCAAAGATAGTTGCTATATATATATATATATTGCTGAGATAAGACACCACTCATCATGGTGTAATCTAAAAGGTACATATCACGAGTGTATAGACTTGTTTATAATTCAAACATATATATATATATATATATATATATATATATATATATATTGCTGGGATAAGACACCACTCATCATGGTGTAATCTAAAAGGTACATATCATGAGTGTATAGACTTGTTTATAATTCAAACATTCACGTTTATCAAATGCTAGTAAATCATAGTGGCTGCATCTATAGCTGATACCGGAATTAATATACTGATGAGAATAATCATTTTATAAAATAATAATATAAATGTATTCTTATTTTAAATTGCTTTTGCTATATCAGTAATAAATATATGCTATATATTCCCAATTTCTAATACATGTGCTAAGTAATTTATAAAACATCAATAGTAATTATAAGATTTGATAAATACTATTTGTAAAGAAACATCAATAAATAATAGAAAAACATTTTATAACCTTAAACATTTTTGTACATATACTTTCAAAAACTAAAGTTATAGGTTTAGCCACTCGCCTGAGCTTGCTGAATAAAGATCTAGTTAGCTAGACCTGACCTAGGCTCTATAGCTGCGACAAGTTCTGATCCTAATATTTAAGAACTAAAATATAAGATTACAAGCTTTCTATCTAAATTCTTCTAATCCTAGTTGATATATGGTAGGTTGGTATGGTTTATATCCCTAAACACGGTTCGAAAAAGCTTCTAAAAAGGTATAGAGGCGTTAAACAGCCACTAATGTGCCTCCTTAGGGCATTGAGGCATCGAAAAGGCTCTGTCTGTTATAATTTTATTGATTTTTACAAGATTTTAATATTAATACAAATTTATTTAGAGTTATGGATTTACAGAAGTTTTCTTAAGCTCCATTAAAATCTCTTTAATTTTTTAAAAAATAAATCTTTATCAAAACATCAATGTTCTAACAAAATCACAAGTTTTCCTATATTTGTGTATATATATTTTAACTAAAATTTATGAAACCAAAATTTAAAATCCAAAGTAAGTAAAAGATAATGAATTCTCCAAATTTATAATTGAATCAAGTGTAGTTACTTACCCACATGCTTGAAAAATCAAAGCAAACTTAAATTTGTTGTCTTGAAAAAATAATCTTGAGCAACCCTTCTAACTTCTATCAAAACTCTACAAATATACTACTAGTCTATAACAATTTTTAGAGCTTGAATGATAGAATTTAATATGAAAAAGAATTTGAGAATTAAGGAGAATGAGAAGATTAAGAAGAAAATAAAAGCTTAAAGAAGAAGTGTGAATTTGTTTTGCTATAAGAAAAAGAAAAAAAGCTTTAAAAATATGAGCTTTCAATATTGGTAGAAATTTGGGCATGTGGAGAAGGTATAGTAATTTTTTTTTTAGAAACTTGGGCAAGCGAATAAGCTAGTAGTAGTAGTAGTAGTTAACCTTTAGAGCAAGGATGTTACATAGAATATGGTTGTTATATTGATTTTAACTATAAAATGATTTTTTTTTCATTCTTCATTTGCTATTCTGTGGTTTTCTGATGAGATTCAATATGTTTTATGATTTAATTTGTTCTTTGAATACTTGTGATATTAAATATGCTTGTTATTATCTGATGTTTTCACTTATAATCATATTTAATCTCATATGTACATATGATTTCATCTCAATTGATGAATAATAAGTTCGGATTGATGTATCCTTAAACTTGGACCTTTTTAATAAAAGCAAATCATGGTTTCTATACTAAATTTTTATATTTTAGATTCCATTTTTTCATTCTTTTGTATTCTTAAACTAACTTTTGTAGTTTTATAGGGTTATTCTTAGAGTGAGTCTAACCATTATTTTGCAGGATTAATTTAAATGGGCTTGAAAGCTTGATTTTCAATTGGGCTACAATAAGTATAATATCTTAGTAATTAGTTTATTATTATGTTTGGTAGAGATATATTTAGTGTCTGTTAGAAAGGGTTGTAATTCATTTCTACTCCATCTTTTTCTATAAGTTTTCTTTTTTACTTTTTTTGTTTACTTTATTTGGATTGTAACTTTTTTCTTCTCACCTTCTTCTTTTTATATTTTTAATTATGCTTGTATATGATGGCATATGGATGTATATATGTATAATTATACGATTGTATGAGATAAAATGCTATAATTCATGTGATAAGGAGATAATTAAAGAATAAATGGTTATAATAGGAAAAAACTTATAGAAGCCAACCAAAACGTTAGACAAATCTAAGCCCATACCTAATTTATGAACTCAGTCTCTGAAGTATTGGTATTATACCTCTATGGAATTCAATTGCCATAATAATTTGATATTCTTGGTTATTACCCAGGTGGCAAATCTCATCTCCGATAATAGTCTTTGTGACTAATATTCGTGTCTCCTGAATGGCTTACAAAGCTTGCATAATGCCATGGTCGCTGAAAACTTAGGTGTGCACTAAACTCCATTGTCTACAATTAATATAAACAATGCTCCCATAATTTGACTAAAATAACAAACCATGAAAGGAAAATTATGCCATATATATTGACCTCTTTCCATTTAGAAGGCCACATCACATTTGAGCCCATGTTTCATCCCACGTTTTAAGTTTAACCACCACAATCAGAGATAGTTTGGTACTTTCAATGAATTTTCAACTTTATTCTATTATCTATCACCTTTTTATAAATATCGCAACCTAATCATCAAAAATCACTTTCATTAAAACGTTATTTCTCTCTCTTCATTATACGCTTCTCTCTTTTAACAATTTCTGACGATATTCCATGTGACAGCGTAATTTTTAATAAATAGTGGTTATTCCTTTAACTCCATATACTCCTCATATTAAGGTTAGTCATGTTTTCTTCTCTCTTTTTTATTCGATTAACCATTATTTAATTATTCTTCTATGCAGACTCACCTTAATTTTAAATATGAGCAAATGCAAGAAGAATGTTGCTTTTTTTTATTAATACTGAGCCTAATCCTCTAGCCAGACTCAAGCAAGCACAAAAGCTGGTGATTGATGCTCCTACTAATCAAGAGGTACTAATTAAGGTCTTTGATTCCTGTAGGTGTTTTATCATAGGTCCTATTCTTGTAGAAGATAATGAATAGGTTAGGAAATCTTTACCCAGCCAATTATTTAAAGACCCCTCTAAGTTCAGTTAAACCAATACATGTTTCTCTAGACCAAAAGCATCCCAATCCCTTCATAGTTGGACAATTCTAAAGATTGCCTTACATGGCTCAATCGATTAAAACATTGCTATGGCCAAATATAGAAAAGCTCTGGGATATACAATTTAATTCAACTTTCTAAGATTGAAAATCCTATCAACAAGGGCTTTATATTGGCCATCTCATTGTTCTAGTCTCATTTTATTAGTGCTTTTATATTTAGTGAAAAGATATTATAATTACTGTTACTTTACTTAATTTAATAATCATGTTTAATCTTTCTCTCTTTGGTGATGAAATGAGCCTATTACTAGAGACCAAAATCCCATCTCATAATATTTCCTTCAAAAAGGATCATGTGACTTATAAAACCTTTATCACTATGAACACATCCACTAAACCAGAGCCTGAGAAAATAGAATAAATAGCCTTTCTCTTGTACTAGTTATGTAAATTTATTACTTGCACTATCTCCATCAAAATTCTAAAAGGCCACCTTTCCTTATCTTATTACTCTCGCTAATGGATAATAACTAGCTCTGGTTCCTTATGTTCTAAGCGATATTTATAAACAGCTATTATATCCTTGTTCCTACTAAGGATAGGAAAAATTTTAAATTGTATGGTATCCCTTTTGAATGGTTCAACTATAGGCGATGGCCTACTTTCCTAAAATAGTTAAAAGTCCATAAAAAACCATTTATTGATCTTTATTACCTTGTGGCCCTTGGTTGGCCAATTTTAAGTGCAAATTAAATGATTTTAATTAAGTATTTCAATTTTTTTATGATACTTATGATCAGCTTGACACATAACTTTGTCCCTTCATTCCTCCAAGCTATGGGCCTGAATGGGTTTTCGATGATTTTGATTAGAATAAGGCATATTATGGGCTAGATAATTGGATATCGGCCTAGGCTAGTATTCTAATAGCTATAGATTTTTTTTTTAGAATTAACTTGGATAAGAACAATACATGTATGGTTAAAACCTATAACTCTCGTATGGTAGCTTAAAAACTCAGCCTTTCCTAATTTTACCACACTCGATTGTTTATTTTTGCAATTCTACTTTTGATAACCATATTATCATCAAAGAATTAGTCTTATTTGAAATATTTTTTAAAGTTTATTCAACCTTAGTACAATCCATCAAATTTATGTATATAGACTTTTAATTTACATTTTATGATAAATAGTTTTTAGGTGAGATCACCAATCTATGGTAATAAAAGGCTCCTAAATAGAAAAAAGTGGCTGATGAAGCTTCTTTTACTTTGCAAGACTAAATAAGTCTAAAGGTGGGCACATTAAAAAGATTCAGGTTTTTGAAGATTTTTATAGAATTAAATACAGCTATCGTAATTGGAGAAGAATGAAATGACAGATAAGGGAACTCAAGGCTAAATTAATGTGTGAACACTAAATTTAAGGTTTTACTAGTTACATTCATTCGTGTTCATATTTTCTTTAGTGATAGATTTAGATGTGTGTTTTAATGATTATATCAATTAGTCTCCCCCTCTTCCCACAGCTCCATTTAGAAAAGTTGAATAAATAACCTCTTTTTTTTAGATTAAGAAGTATAGTGAGTTGGACTGGCAAATATCTTGGTGATTCCATAGTTAATTTGTGGACTTTGGTCAAATCATCTTTTGACTGTCCCTATCTTGACCAATAAGGTATTTATACTTTAATTATTTGGTGAATATTTGTATCGTCTAATATATTCACTTTAAATCTTTTTTAGAGATCATCCTTAAGCTAATAAATATTAGTAAAGTTACCTAGCTAAAGTTTAAGAGGGCTAAAATTTCAACTAATCAATGTTTGGTTATCAAACCTTTTTAACCTTCCTTGAATCCACTTTCAGTCAATGCAAAAGCTCAATACCTAGATAGATGATCCCTTCTAGTGGGGCTCAAAGTCCTAGGCCTTTTCCATTAAAGAATCTTCTACCAAAGGCTTACCAATTTATGTAGTCGAATTCGATAAAGAAGTCGGCTCTTCAAAAACTTCTCCTCTTTCACTAATTCATTATGCACCAATTCATGAAAACTCAAGCCATGCATCAACCAGGATATGTGATTTTTTTTTAACTTTTGATTTTTTTTCCAAAAATGAGGTCATTGCTTAAAAATTTCTATATAGGATTTGACTTGTGCTCTTTTTGAGAAATTGGAAGCTCGACTCATAAATGATAAGTCTGATGATGATGATGAATCAAGCTAAAAAATGGACACTCTAGCTGACATTAAAATGAAAACTATGATTAATACTAATGATGATCGGTTGGGGCTTCAAGTTAAGAAAAAGCTTAAAGACCTTACCTCACTCTTTTAAAGCCATACTTTCATCTTTATGGATTATAGTTTGCATGATCGAGTAACATTAAAAATTCAAATTAGATTTAGTTAAAAAATTCAAAACCTAAATCCTATTTCACATATTTTAAAAGAAGATAATCAAATCTAAATAGGATTTTAAAATTCTAATTAAATCCAAATAAAACTCATTAAATAAAACTAATTTTGATTTCTTACGATTTTTTTTATTTGGAAAATTAAAGCTGCAATTTTCAAAGAAGAGGGTATCAAATATGGCAAACACTATTATAGCACAATAAATTCTCTTGTTCTTTTCCTTGCCAAGACATAAAATATTTGTAATATAATATTATATTAAGTCACACTATTACCACAAACAACAATTCACTTTACATACAAAAACACAAATGGTCAAAACAGATATTTGGAATTTTTTTTAAAATTTTATACACAACTGAAGTTAAACTTCACATAAAAAAGACAGAATCCAATTGTATAGTTATTTAAAGCAAGCTATTCAATTAACTAAAAGAAAAACAAAATTAAGGACCAAAGAGATCATTGTTCACACATCTTTTAAATATCTTTGCCATAGCAGAATAAAACAATTACAGGTTTTTGTATTTCCATCCATAATTAGACAACCCTACACAGACATATATAACCATATAATTATGTTCAACGTACAAAACCAAAATTCTATGCAAACCATTGAAAGGATAATGCAAAAACAATGTATACGAAGAACATATGAAATATTAATCAATTAAAATAAATATTAATTATTTTATGATTCTAAATTCACATATGGTTTAAGCTCTAATACTAAATATAAGCAAATTATAGGATCTAGCATATGAATTTAGAATACAAAATAACAATAATAAATTAGATTTAGCGGAAGTAATTGTTGGATCTTTAATCCAACATTGGGCTTATATGTGAATATTCATGTATTGTGGACTATCATATAAGGTTAAGCTCATTTAAAAGTGATCAATTAGGTTTGGATAATTTTGGGCTTTGATGTATCAAAAGGTGTGGGCCTTTAATGTGTAGAGACTAGTGGGTAATTCTATTTTAATGATGGGCTAAAATAGAAATACCAAAAGATAACAAGATTGTTATCTTTATATAGGTGGTCATGGTCCCTAGGTCATATGTATGATAATTATCCTGCTTCTTTCTATATCCCATTAGTAGAGAGAATACAGAGAGAAAATCTAAAGGCGTTCTCTGAGAAAACGTACTGACCTAAAAGGCCAACCGCACGTCTGTAAGGATTACACTATGGATTCAGGTATACTTCCGCTATCATAAATTAATTTCTTAATTTATTTGACATGAGATTGGATTTTAGGGTTTTAATTAATTTGAGAATTTTTTTAACAAGTGGTATCAGAGTCATTCATATTAATTTATTAGAAATTTTTTTATTTTTTATTTGGAATTATGTATATATGCATGAAGGATACTTGTGTGATGCATATAATTATTCGGATTATGAATTTGGTTCAATTAAAAAAAATATTTATATTTGGTGCCTAACGGTTTTACTTTGGCTGATTACCAATTTGCTTTTGCTTTTGTGGTTTATTGCTTACGTACAGTTCAATTAAAAAAAAAAAACAATTATTAGAGCTGGTTAGTTATTTGGTCCAAAGCATCTATATATATATATATATATAACAATAACCGAGAACCAAAGTATATATATATATATATACTTTGGTTCTCGGTTATTATGCATATATATGTGTTTGGCATAACTTCTTTCCTTGTGTTTTGTCAATATTTGATTCATACTGGGTACAATTGAGAGTTTTATTATTGTTTTGGTTTTCAGTAAATGTGAAGGATTAATTATATACACATAAATATTTTTTTTGGATAAATTGAATGTATCATTCAAAGCATAAAGCATGTCATGGAAAGCTCAAAGCTAACCCACGCTTAGCTTATCACCTACACAGCACAAGACTTCAAACTACCTATCTAGACACTATATACTTAATCCCTTCCATCTTAGGGGTTTCCAAGCAAGAGACCACATATAGTCAAAATTTGGTTTGACTATGGATGAGAGAGGATTATACATTACCAAAGCAAAGAAAATATAAAAGCCTTAATACTACCTAGACTCCCTTTGCATAGCTTGCTCAGGAGTCCCAAAAAGTGCTACTCTAGAGAGCCTCAAGTTTACTTCTGGTATGTACTCCAACAGATCATGTCGTTGCTGGTTCTATTGCTTATGGCTTTCTTCTCTAGATTCTGTTACTTCATTCTAAAACTAGATCTATAATAAGTAACTTATTTATGAACAAAAACAAAGAAAAAGAACATAAAAGGAGGTGATTTTGGCCAAAACCACCTTCCAAAACTACTAGCAGAAGGAAGGTGGTTTTATGAAAGAAGGAGAAAAAGTTGTCTCTACTATTAAGGCTATCAAAGCTGTCTATACCAAAATTACACATAAATAATTTGCAAATCTAGGTATATATGCATACAGTGGGTGCAGTTTAAATGACATGTACAGTTTTGAATTGCAATCATGGTCTATGTACATATGTTTATATACATATGTTTTAAGTTACTTTCAAAAAACAAATTGTAGTAATGTAATTAAAGAAATTTTTTAGTGCATTTTATGCAATTAAGGAATTTTAGATACAATTTTCAATTCAAATAAAGGTATGATTTTATATATTTTTTAAAATAAATTAATTGAAGCAACATCTCACCAAAGTGAGCTCTTTTGTGGATATTAATTTATTTTCAAATATACATAGTTATGTGCATGTAACTTATGTGAATATTGATCGGCCTAAAGGAAGGTCTACATTTAACATAATTTCATATGCATCTGTGGTGATAAACATATGATAATTATTTGGTTTTATATATGGATAATAAATCGGCCCAAAGGAAGATTTGTTATTCGATATGTTACTTATTGTCAGTGTTTGATTACTAAACCAAGATATCACTTATAACTTAATATCATTGCCCAAAGACATAATATTAATAGAGTGCCTGATATCTTGCGATGAGTTTTACCTTTATTTGAATTTATTATTGATTTTATTTTGGAACTTATGTGAGCTTGTTTTATTTGTTTGTTGTTCTCTGTTCAGCTACTCCTATTAATATTACTGCCAACATCAATTCAATTCCTATGGTAAATGGCGTTGACTTCAGGTCGTGGCAAGAGAACTTTTTTATTGTTCCTGGAGTCATGATGATCCTGAAGAAGGCCATTTTAGAAATATTCAGGGGCATAATGTCTGAAAAGACAACTACAGTTAAAGAGTTTTCTACAAAAATTGAAAAGAGGTTTGTCAAGATTGAAAAGTTAAAATTGATACGCTCTTGACAAAACTAATTTCAATTAGGTATAAAGGTAAAGGCAATATCAGAGAGTACATCATATAAATGTCTCATCTTGCTTCTAAGTTGAAAGCACTTAAGCTAGAACTCTCTGAGGACTTATTGGTTCATATGGTTTTGATATCTCTTCCAACACAATTTAGCCAATTTAAGGTTAGCTACAATTGTCAGAAAGAGACTTGGTCTCTGAAGGACCTCATCTCATATTGTGTTTAGGAAGAGAAAAGATTGAAGCAAGATAAGATAGAATATGTTCACCTAGCCTCTACCACAAAGAACAAGGATAAGGAAACTAAAAGATAAAAGATAAGGAAGCTGCAGATACAACACCTCAAAAGAAACCTAAGGATCAAAAGGGCACTAGTTGTTTCTTTTTTGGAGCTAAAAGGCATAAAAGGAAGCATTGCACCAAGAAAAGGCATGCTTCATAATTTGGTATGTTTTTGAGGTTAATTTAATTTCAGTACCTAAACACACATGGTGGATAGATTCTGGTGCAATAACTCATATCAGTGTGTCTATGTAGGGTTGCCTGAGTTGCCGAAAGCCAAATGATGCTGAAAGATATATCTATGTGGGCGATGACAATAATGTTGAAGTTGAGGCAATAGGAAAATTTAGATTATTGTTAAAGACTAGAGCTTATTTGGATCTTGATGAAACATTCATTATGCCATCTTTTAGACAAAATTTGATTTCTATTTCTGATTTAGACAAATCCGGTTATTCTTATCTATTTGAAAATGGAAAATTCAGTTTGTTTCATGATTCAAATTTAGTTGGTTGATAGTATACAAGCTAGCATGGTTATTTAGGATCATTTTGTTGTCTTTTTATTTATCTTATATTTGCATTTTAGTTATTATTGCATTTTTATTGTTATTTTTGTACTTTGATGTTGCTTGTGTATTTTATAGGTCACTCTAGGCTAATTTTATTATTAAAGTAGCATTGGAGTGCATTGGAGTGAAGAAAAGCCAAAGGAAAGCCAAAAGAAGCATTTTTAGGCCTGTGCCGACTCGTGACAAGGGTTGGCTGTGCCAAGTCCAAGGGGTGCAACTTTTCAACTTTGCATAGTTTTCGTATTTTGGCCATAACTTCCTCTACAAACCTCCAAATTAGGTTAATCAAGTTGCATTGGAAAGTTACTCAAAGGCCTACAACTTTCATGAAGACACTTTCTGGAAATAATGTAAATTCAATGGATGAAAATGCCCTTGAAGTTACTGCATCTGCATAGGGTGGTGACTTTTCATGTCAAATGGTGCCTTTCCAATTGTATACGAATTTTAATCACTTGTAACTCTTTCTAAGGCCTATAAATACATGTGTTGGCTGCATTTCAGAGAGAGAGAATAAAAATATAGATAAGAGACATTAGAAAGCATATTATTATTATTTATCAAAAGTGTTAGTTTTATTTAGTTATTATTATTAGTGCAATTCAATATTCAAGTGAAGAACATTCAAAGCAAGTCAAGAAATCTTCAAGAAGGCTATCAACATTCAAAGTTCTATATTTCTCTCTTAGTACTTTGTATTTTATTTTCCTTCTTATTGTTATTTAATTGTATTTATCATGTATCTTGGCTAGGCCATTGTTTGTTAGAATTGCAAGGAAGAATGAATCGATGAATTATATTTTTGTTTTATGTTATGTTATAAGTTTGAATTCAATTGTGAGTTTGATTGTGTTATGTATGCTTGATCACCATATATGATGTTTTAATCAAATATGTATACAATGAGAGTTGGTGCATTTTGGTGAATATATAATTGAATTCTCTAAAGGCAATGAAATCACTTGGAGAGAAGGGTTTCTACTTAAATAAAAATTATAAGCCTTGCATGGTAATATTATAGATTATGTTTATCTCTATAATGACATGAGAATACTTATAGACTCTAAATGAATTACCCTTTATTGATAATGAGAGTTGTATTGAAGGACTTTAAGTATATATGAAAATGAGAGTTGCATTTATGCCTTATGCCATGTTTATAATCATTTGATGTAGCTATTTGTTTATTTTGTAATTCTTGGTAAATTCTTACTTGTAGTTCTAATAAACCATATTTAAATTGATATTAGAATAATTAGATTAATTAGTGTAGTTAGTAATTAATTAGAATAATTAGAATAATCCAATAATTTTCATTATTAATATTTTGCTTATCCATCTTAGTACATATTCAGTTAATATAAAGTTCACAAAGTCCCAGTGTTCGACACTCTACTTACTCTATACTTAGTCTTAGAGACTAGGGTAATGTAATTTGACCCACATCAAATTTTGACACTGTTGCCGGGGAATTTGTTAGATATTTTTATTAGCTTAGGTTGGAGAAAGATTGTTTTAGGCCTTTATTTTATTTTTATTATTTGTAAATTTTATAATTTTTATTTTCATTGATTGTTTGATTTCATGATGAGACTTAGTAGAAGTGCTAGTGATATTTTGCATTTTGATCCCAAAATTGAGTTAATTTTACATGCTTTGTGTAGGGAACAAAGGCAAAAAAATTTAAATCAATAAAATTTGAACATTATGGCGGAACCGGAGAGACAGACTTTGGGCGACTTTGCTATGCCCGATGTCACAGGTAATTTTGGAGGAATTGTGGCTCCATTAATAGCCAATAATAACTTTGAAATTAAACCAAGCACCATACATATGGTGCAAAATAATCAGTTTGGAGGTTTACAAGGAGAGGATCCATATGCTCATTTATTGGCTTTTCTCAATGTATGTGCTACCTTCAAGATCAATGGAGTGACGGATGACACAATAAGACTTAGGCTTTTCCCATTTTTAGTCAAGGAAAAGGCACAACTTTGGCTTGCTAGTTTACCAAGTGAATCAATCACTACTTGGGACCAATTGAAGCAAGCATTTCTTCACAAGTATTTTCCACCACAAAAGACCGCCAAGTTTCGTAATGAGATCACTACTTTTAAGCAAAATAGTAGTGAGACCATATATACAGCTTGGGAGAGATTCAAGGAGCTTCAAAGGCAATGTCCACACCATGGCTTGCTCGATTGGATGATCCCTCAAATTTTCTACAATGGGTTGACAGATGAGAATAGAAATATTGTCAATGCAGCCTGTAGTGGGAAATAGATGGATAAAATGGCTAGGGAGGCTGTTATTTTAGTTGAAGAGCTTGTATCTCAAGGATATATGGGTGATGAGCCAACAATGGCAAAGGCAAGAGGAGTTTTGGAGCTTGACACTATCAATTTGTTAAGTGCTAAGGTAGATGCTCTCACCAAGTTGGTAAGTAAATCTCAAATTAACT
>CATIWO010417815.1:0-32374 GCA_949673435.1 Macaranga tanarius
AGGTTGTGTTTAAAATTAGAATTAAAAGGCATTAGGTTGGTGAGAGCCGGTTAACTTAATGTTGATTAATCTCTAATTAATTATAGGTTTATCTGAGAGGAAAATCTATAGTTCTTAAGATCCCTTCAAAATGAATTAAAATTAGTGTGGACCTAGTTGTGTAATCAATCAGTTGTGTAATCAATCCTTTGAAATGGTCAATTGAGAATAAGGAACCCTAGCCTTTAAAAATTTGAATTGAATTTGTGTTTTTGCTTTCCTTAATTTAGTGTTATTTCTTTGAAATTATAAACTATATTTTGTTGTCTAAACAAATAAGCATTGTGAGTATTACAATATTCAACACCAAATCTCTGTGGGACGATATCTTTATTTACTACTTAATACGATTCTGTACGCTTGCGGATTAGTACACATCAAATATCAACATATACAATAGCTTCAACCTCTTTCTTTAAGTTCTTAATTAGTTGTGTAATATGCTCTTTAGTGATCTCTTCAGGAATCTCAAACACTTCCTTTTTTGCTACAAAGTCTACTATATAGATGAAGATCTCAAAACCAGGCATCACGATACCGTCTTTCTCTCATTTCTTAGGTTGTCCAACATACTTCTTAGTTGCCTTCTCCCTTATAAATATAGTCTTCTTAGAGTCCTTACTAGTTTTGCAGTTATAACCTAAACCACGCTTGCTCATCTGTCTTAGGAAATTAGGGAACTTAGGGACTCCCACATATATCTTGCATCATGTAGCTCCTGGCAGATAGTTCATCTTCTTTATCATCATGGCATTCTTAGGTCAACCCAATCTTTATGTATCACCAACACTTGGTGATAGTCACAACTTTAGTAAGCAATAATGTAATTAGATTCAGCTGAAATAGTCACAACCTTACTATTGAGAGGAAACTTAGTCTTATAATGAAGAAAGGAAGGAATTCCTCTTAAAGGATGGAACCATGGATGTCCCACGAGCAAAGCGAAGGTTAGAAGGATATCTAAAATAGTGAACTCAACCATAGATTTGATTTTTGCCACAGTAATAGTAGCTTTGAAGATCCTCACAATTGACTTTTTAGAATCATCATAAGTTCAAATGATCAAGTCAGAGCCTTTCAGTTTAGATAGGTTAACCATAAACTTGTGTAAGAGACTAAGAGGGCAAACATTGATGGCTGAACCATCATCCACTATAACATAAGATGTGCACTTTGCCTTAATAACTGCTTAGATGAAAAGAGACCTATTATGCACCTTACCCTCCGAAGGTAAGTCATCATTAAAAAAAGTAATGGCATTAGCTGGAGTTTTGGCCAGAAAGGCTATCATTTCATCTGGAGAGATCTCAGAGAAAATTTTCAAATTATCCAAAGCTTGCACAAGTGCATCACTATGCTTATTGGATGCCATTAAAAAATCTCAAATACTAGCTTGAGCCTGGGTTCTCTTAAGCTGCTTAAGCATTGTATCTTATTCTTTAGTTGTTTTAGAGTATTCTCCTTCCATATTTCCCTTTTGCCATGATTTCCTTAGCCTTTTCTCTTTCAGGAGGCTAATACACTCTTCCACTTCGAGTCATATGATTAATTACTTTTTCTCTTTCTAGAGGCTGATGAGCTCTTCTGTCTCAGGTTAAAGGGTTGACTGGCTTTATCTCAACTTTTTTAAATTTTAACTCTTTTTCTTCATGTTTTTTGTCTTCTTCCTTAATCAGTTCGAACATGTCTTCTCCTATGAATAAGATCTCCTTATCATCTTCCTCTTGCTATCTATTAATCTTAGACTCAACTATAGTTTACTTTTCTACTACCTTGTCATCTTCATCTGAGTCATACTAGATATTAACCACTACAACAAACCAATTGAACTAGCATATATTAACAGCTAGAGCGAAATCATCCAAGTCCTCTTCAAACTTATGCACATCTTCATATCTGGTAATTTCTTGCAGAGGCATGGCTATGCTATCATCTTCCCATGCCATCACTTTTATAGGACAACACATCCGGGGCAAGTCAGGAAATAATCTCTCAAAAAGGCTCCAATAGTTGTACCTGTATGGATTTTAATCTTTTTCACTGCTTGAATTAGAGTCAATATCCTAGAGCCTATACTCTTATTCAATTGGGAGCATCTTATAATCATAAGTTGCTTTTTGATACTCCAAAAAATATTGCCCCACACAGAGTATCAAAAGCTTAAATTCTTGTAACATCAAGAATTATTTCTCTTCTCTAGCCATTTTCTCACCTTCAAACTCTTGGATCTCACGGATTAACCCCTCAACTTGCTTCTCAAGCAACCCATATGAGATGGTATTGGTTCTAGGTAGAGGTGGTATGTTTCAATAGTTTGAGAGTGGATTTGTCTTCACCTGGGTCTTTTCTTCGGATCTTCTATCTTTCTTGAGTCAATGAGTTCTTGGATGTGATTTTTTTAGGTAAGGTAATCATAAATTAAGTGACCAGGAATTTGGTGGTAATGGCAATAGAGGCTTATGTTTAGGTGAGGAGGTAGTGGGTTAGTCAAAGTTCTTAGTTTAAGTGGTTTTAGGAGAATTTTCTGTTGGAGTCATTGGAAGACTTTAAACATGGGCAGGTTGAAGTTTGAGTATTTTTAGTTGGGTCGGTTAAGGGCATTCACAACTAGACTTTGGTTACAAGTGAAGTTCACTTCAGTAGTGCAGATATAAGTATTTTGATTTTGGCTAGGTAGAGGTGATTTATGGTATGTGTTTTTAGGCTGAAGGGCTTCCTCATCTTCAATTCTGATTCTAGCTTGATGAAGAGCACACAAATTAGGGTAGTGGGTGAACAACATTTTCTTGCAAAAATGTGGCAAAGATTCTTGATCACCATCTCAATCTACTCATCTTCCAGAGGTCTGTCTCTCATCTGGGCTACCTTTTCCCTCCATCTGGTGACATAATCAGAGAAACTCTCTCCAAGCTTCTATTTAGTAATTTCAAGATCCATTCTAGCAACATCAAGTTGGGTGTTGTACTTATACTATTTGACGAACTCCTTAGATAGTAGCATCCAGTCATTCTTGATTTCCTCTTTCAAGTTCAAGAACCATACTCTTGGTCCCTTTTTAAATAAAGTAAAGAAAAACTTGATAATCTATGAGTTAGTGAGCTTAGTAGGTGCCATGAAAGTTGCATATTGCCTAAAATGCACTTTTTGATCTCTAGTGCCATTGAACTTGATGAAGTTAGGCAATTTAAAATCTTTTGGCCAGGGCTCATATTTAAAGAGTTAAAGATCAGTAAAATCCTGCTCCTGGTAGAATTCTTATCTTTCAGTGAGAACTCAAGTTATACCATCTTGTTGGCCAGTATTTTGACCTCCTCTAATGTTTTAGACTTATTTAGATTGGCTAGTTTGGCAGGAGGCTATGGTAGTGCTCCTCTTAGGGCTTAATAGTACTCATCATCCTCTTCTTCAATAGGCTTAGGTGTATGTATGACTGCTTTCCCCTTATCAATCTTAGTGTTGACAAAACCTGATGCTTCATAAAGATTCCCTTTCTCCTTAGAACTTAGTAACTGCTCTACAGTGGTCTTTATTTCAGCATAGAGAATTTCAGCTAAAGTACCATCATGAGCCATTTTTTTGAAGCTATCCCTAATCTACTCCTCAACATTAGGTAACTATTCTTGATTTCGGTGTCCTATCTCGATACTAGGAGTGTAGCTAATACGTCTAACTAGTTTTTACTTTTGAAGCTTTCTTAGAGCTATGGTTCTGCACAAAATTATGTGTTAGGATGAAAAATAAAAATTTCATGCATGCATGAGATGTTATAAGCTATAAAATAGGGTTACTATATATACATGACATGCTTATGCAAGACTTTACTAAAAGGCAGAGATGGCTACAAAAAAAATAAGGTTAGTAATGATATGCCTACATGCTCGTATGTATGCATGATAGAAAATAAATCCAGAATATAGAAATTAGTTAGTTAAAAGAAAAAGTGGTTAATATAAACCTATAAAATGAATAAGCCAACAACATGTGATCACTCCCTTCCAACCATATTTCTCTATGAAGGTATAGGTTCTACCGTAGGTAGGTTCAATCTTTCATCAATAGGGGACTTCAGACACACACTCAAGTTCAGGTGATATCGATTTATTTTGGGAGTAAAAAATTGATGACATTTATAGTCGAAGCATGCTTACTCTGGTATAGGCATGTACTATTCGTATAAGCAATATAGAGCCAATACATCAATATAAATGGATGTTCAATTAGGCTGAATTATGCTAGCACAGAATAGTCCACCGGATAGTAAAAGGTTGAGCCATATGTGAATTTCTGCATAGCCCGAGTTAATCAGGTTTTGTAAGTGTCACAGCGGATACTCATATGTATATTTCCAGATGGCATAATATGATCATAATAGAGTATTCATGGTTTCAAACAAAAGTGAGTCATTTGTTACTTTCAGAATAGACCAAACTATCCAAACGAGAAACCTCAACCTTGCCCCCTTATTCGGAAAGTAACAAATGATGTGCATTCTTTAGTGTTGTCATTACAGTACCATAGACTCCTCGGGTCCATGTGAGTAATACAGCGACACCTGGTCACACATAATTTTCATGTTTCCTACATACGTGAGAACTCAAAGTTCGTAAGCATTGTAGTGGATACTTAGCATCGAGCACATTTTGCACAGTCCCAACAACTTTAAAGTAAAGTAATAACCACAATAAAGGATGAACAATCATTTGAAATTCTCTAAATAAATGGACAGAGTTTTATTTCGGTTAGCATACAAAAGCTAGGTAGAATCCTAGGAGAAGCTACTACTGGTTTATTTATATAGCCTGAGTTAGGGTGGAAGGCTAAGAGTTCCTTTATTGAGATACCCCTCATTATGGACTTGGGTTATAGACCCTAGTTAGGTAGGCTTGGTATCTTTTACCTACTCAAAGACCAAGTAAAGGCTAAAGGTGATGATACCAGACTAAGTACCTCAAGACTCGAGTAGAATTAAGAGAGCTCATAATCCAATATCCTCATGTAAAAAGGGACTAAAGGTGCAAGTGTGTAATGTGTAGTGAAATGCAAAATGATATTATGAAGGAAAACAAAATAAATGAGTATAATGAGAAATAACCAATTTTAAAATTTTTCACTTTTCTTCGGTCCCTAGTGGAGTCGCCACTGTGAGCGATCTAATTTTTACTAGGCACCATAGGTGGTTTGCAATTGCCGCACTGGATTTGGCCGAATACGCCTTTCAAGAGGATGGATCGAGAATCCTTTTTCAGGTATTCCTAGAGAAGTCTTGTGCAATTAGAGTCGCCACTCGATCACTTGGGAATGGACTAGTACTGTGTAAAATATGTTCCCCTTGTCAGAGATTCTGAGTTTGAGAAGTGGTTTCTACTTGACTATTTCTCATTATATAATACTTAAACGTTTATCACATCATCCTAGTTTCAGTTTCATGATGGCACGTATAATATAAACATCCACAGTATTTATAATAAGCACATGATACACGTAATATAGCCATCCACTATATCATAAAAAATAATGGAGAAAGAAATTAAGGATACAAGGCTTTGATTAATCCTAATAAATACATCCAAAAAGAAAAATAATGGCAAAAAAAAATCTAGTCCTAGATTTAGAAGCATGCCAAGCCATCCATCATACATCATACATACATCCACAAAGCATCACATTCATCATAAAACATCCATCGAGTAATATCTATCAAGTAAGAGCATTGAATCATGTAATGAATAAACAAATGGCAATTCAATTTGCCAAACGAATAAATAGTCAAATAAAATAATAAATGAATAAATAAATTAAATAATGCAAATGACCCAAAAAATATGCATATAAATGTGAACTACACATTGTGGAAATGCAAAATGTAAAAAGTACAAAATTTAATAAAAATGAGGAAAATGCATGTTTGATACCAAAATTAAAGTTTTAATGCAAAAATTAATTGGAAATAAAAGATGATGTTAAAATGATATTTTTATGATAAAAAATGAATTCTTTTAATGCCTTGGAGTAAAGATGTGACTTTTATAATAATGAAGTCATGAAAATATGAATTATGTAATAAAAATACAATTTTTAAATATGCAATGCAATTTAAGAACCAAAAATGAAATGAAAATGTCTAAAATAATAAAAGATGCAAACTTTATGCTAAGAAAATTATGAAACGCAAAGAATGAAAATGAAAATGAAAACTTTGATCTAAAAAATGTCTTTTTTATATGAAAAATGTGAAAATACAACAAATAGAATAAAAATATAACTTTTAATTTAAAAGTTATATTTTGACATGAAAAATGTGATTTTTATATAAAAATGATAAAAACAAAATAAAAATATAATTTTTAGCCTAAAATGCGACTTTTTTATGAAAAAAAATGATTTTTTAAAATAAAAATGATAAGAATACAAGAAATTATGCAAAAATATAACTTTTTTCCTAAAATGCAACATTTATATGAAATATGTGATTTTTATATGGAAAATTATGAAAATACTAATGATGATATAAAAATGCAAACTTTAACCTAATTGTGCTATCTTAACATAGAAAATTACATAAAAATATAACTTTTAAATAAAAGTGCAATAAAAATGCAAGCTTAACATGAAAAATATCATTTTTAAGCAAAAATAATAAAAAGTAATAAATGTTAGTGTAGATGTGCCCTAGGGCCATTCTTGTATGTAAACATTGTATATTTATCCCTATGGCAATAAAATATTCATTTAAATTAAAGTATTTATTTATTTGAATATTTACCCTTAGTATTATGTTAGATAAGTTTATTATCAAGAGTTGATAATATGAGTGACAAACTTATTTAGTACATATACTATAAATGTTCATACTCGTTGGATTAATATTTGGGTAGTATTAATCCCTATACTATCACCTTTGTTTATTTTCCTTGATCGGTATGTGATACTGATAGTGGGAGGTAGTGAGTCTCATACTACTTGATATGAGATATCAGAATGGATATGTGGATACTCATGTGATGAGTGGATTGAACAGTGACACAAGATTTATGATTGCTTGGGAATTCACTTTAGTCAACAATCACAATCTTACTCTATATTTTTCTAATATGGCTGGTATTTCTTATCCTAAATCCTCTATATTTACTGCTACTAATCATATTTTACAACAATTGTATTTTATTTTAAAGCATCTACACACACAGCACTATGGATCATTAACACTAAAGCTACTGACCATATTATTAATGATTTTGCTCTCTTTGAATCATCTATACCTATGCAAAATTATTCTGTCAATTTGTCTAATAGTATGACTGCTAAGGTCACTCACATTGGGGTTGTCATTGTTCTTCCTTTTTTAAAAATTTAAAATGTCCTTTTTATTCTTACTTTTTCATTCAATCTTGTTTTTTTCAGTAAATTGACAAAATTAAGAACTTACTTCTAACTTTTTTTATGATCATTGTTTAATTCAAGCTCGGTCATCATTGATGAGGATTAGGCTGGGTAAAAAGCTAAATGGCATATATTACCTTCAGAGTTCACACTAATAAATTACTCCATGTACTACAATAAAACTTAATACATCCTCTATTTCTGCCAATTTATAGCATTTTAGGCTTAGGCATCCCTCTAATGAGAGATTGCAAAAACTGAAATTAATCTTACATGAATGTAGTTCTCCATCTTCTTCTCCTTGTTTAGTTTATCCTAGAGCAAAATAGAGAAGATTATCATTTCTGATACATGTTCCTTCTACTGAAGCTTGTTTTGAATTACTTCATGTTGATGTTTGGGGGCCATATTATAATCCTATATCAATGAAAATCATTATTTTCTTACACTGGTTGATAACTTTTCTAAAGTTACTTGGGTCTGCTTGATGAAACATAAATTTGAGGCTGCAACTTTATTACTCAATTTAATTCTCATATTAAGATCATTCGTACTGATAATTCTCCTAAATTTTTAGAATTTTTATCAATTAATTGTTACTCAATTTGATTTTCATATTAAGATCATTCGTACTGATAATTTTCCTAACTTTTTTCTTCCTTCTTTTTATACATCCAAGGGTATTATTCATTAGACTAGTTGTCTATATACTCCACAATAAAATGAAGTTATGGAAAAAAAAACATCAACACTTGTTAAATATTACCCATGCTCTTCTTTTTCAAGTATCTCTTCCCATTAAAATTTTGGAAGATGGTATTCTCATAACTACACATCTTATAAACATTACTCCCACTCCTTTACTTAACAATATTACCCTATATGAAAAACTTTTTCACAAACCACCTACATATTCCCATCTTAGAGTTTTTATCTCTTTTTATTTTGTTTCTAATTTGCAGCCTCATAAAAAGAAATTTGATTATAGAGCTAGAAGGTGTATATTTTTGGGTTATCCCATGGGTGCTAAAGGGTACAATGTTTATGATATTGATTCTCATTCACAATTAATTTCTCGAGATATTTAATTCTTTGAGAATATCTTTCCTTACACTTTTTTACAATCTTGTACATCTAAAACATCTGAGTTTGTCTTACCTATATTCCCTGAATTTAAATTCTCTTCCTTTGATCCTCCTCTTATTTATAAACATATTTATCTTTTTTATCCCCTCTTTCTGATAATTCACATCCTTCTTCTTCTCCTAATTCATCTTTTCTAGTTCCAGTGGTTGATAAATCTACTTCTATTTTACATGATTCTTCACTTTTTACTATTTTTTTATTTTAAAAAGAAGTATCAGATCTCATAAAATTTCTAGTTATTTGAATGATTATTATCATAGTTTAAAACAAACCATCAAATATAAATTCTGTTTTTCATTCTTCTACTGCATATCCTATTCAAGATTTTTTAAATTTTGATAAATTATCTTCTACATTCGAAGCTTTTACTCTCTCTGTTATGTCCACTTTTGAACCTCAATAGTTTTCTCAAACTATTCTTTATGATCATTAAAAAGTTTCCATGAGAGAAGAGTTAGATGCCTTAGAACATAATAGCATATGGACACTTATTTCATTGTCTAAAGTGAAAAAGACTATTAGATCTAAATGGGTGTATAAAGTCAAATTTAAGGCTGATGGTTTTATTAAGAGATATAAGGCTAGGTTGGTGGCTAAGGGCTTACACAACGGGTTGGTTTTAGTTATACTAAAACTTTTAGTCCCATAGCTAAACACATTATAGTTCAACTTTTTCTTGCTCTTGCTGCCATAAATAATTGGTATCTTGCTCAGCTTGATGTTAATAATATTTTTTTGAATAGTGACTTATTTAAAGAAGTTTATATGGACTTGCATCCTTGCTATCAACTTTAGGGGGAGTGTGTGCCTAAATCTACTAGCAATGATTGTGAAAATATGGTATCTGTTATTAAAAATAAGGCTGCAGGTGTAGGGAAAATTGTGTGCAAGTTACAAAAGTCTTTATATGGTTTGAAACAAACTTCTAGAAAATGGAATGCTAAATTTACAGATTGTTTGCTGAAAAATGGGTATAAACAGTCCAAATCTGATTATTCTTTATTCATGAAAGAGACAGATAAGGGGTTTATTACTTTACTAGTCTATGTTGATGATATCATCATAGCTAACAGCAACAAGAAGGCTATAGAAATTTTGAAAGAGACTTTAAGCATGAATTTCAAACTGAGAGATTTGGGGGTAGTTAAGTACTTTATTGGTCTTAAAATTGCAAGAGCTAATTTAGGTATTTCTATTTGTCAAAAGAAATGTGTTAGATATGTTGGAAGAATATGGTTGTCTTAGTTCAAAGCCTTTAACTATTCTTATTGAAGTCAATCATAGACTTGTACACAATAATAAAAATGTACTTCCCGACCCTAGGTTTCTATAGGAAATTAGTTGGTAAACTATTGTATCTTACTCTTACCAGGCCAGACATTACTTATGCAGAGCATGTCCTCTCATAATTCATGGATAAACATACTTTAATTCATCTCAATGCTACATATAAAGTACATAGATTCCTAAAAGGGACTGTTGGACAAGGTTTATTTATGTCAACAAAATTAAAATTGTAGTTAAAGGCTTACTCTGATAGTGCCTGGGCTGGTTGTCCAGATACAAAAAAATCTGCAACAGGTTATTATGTGTTCTTAGGAGACACTTTAACTAGCTAGAAATTTAAGAAACAAAACACTATTTCTAGAAGCTCTAAAGAGGCAAAGTATAGATCCATAGCATTAATAGTTTTTGATGTTATGTAGATTTTATTTCTATTGAAGGATTTTGGATTGAGCACAAGCAGCCTGTGGAATTTCTTTGTGATAATAAATCAACTATTCATATCTCAAACAACCTATGTTTCACGAAAGGACAAAGTATATAGAGCTTGATTGCCACTTTGTTAAAGAGAAGATTTTACAAGGAATAATTAAGCCTCTTCATATCAGAACACAAGATCATATTGCAGATATTTTTACGAAGGCATTACATCTTTTTCACTTTAAGTTTCTGTTAAGCAAGATGGGCATAAATAATATTTATGCACATCTTGAGGGGGAGCGTCAACAAGATAAGAAAAGGATGGATTAATTCATTTTACTTAATGATATAGCTAAGTTAATATAGTTAGTAAACTGTTAGTTAGATAAGTAAAATAGTTAGATGTTTAATAAACTTCTTGTGTATATATATAGTGGTACTATTCATTAATAATATATGGGTTTTATTTTGTAAATCATTCTTTCTCTCTTTATTCCCATTTATTTCTTAGGTAAATTACTATTTGCCCCCTTTATTTTAGTGTATTATACTACTTAGTCCCTGACTTTCTAAAAATACATTTATTCATCCTTGCATTTTGTTCTGTTAAATCGGTTAATCCTTCTGTCAGGGTTTTTGGACAAAAACTTGAAAAAATAAAAGTAAAATTGTAAAAAATGAAAGGAAAAGTCCAAAATAACCTTGAATATAGTCTACTTATACTAATGAACGGTATTGCATTTGGACTCAATATCTATTTCTTCTTCTTCATATATTCTTCACAAAAACTAGGGTTTTATTTGAAATGGCTGGGGGTGGTTCAAGCAATAGTGATGGATGGGAAGAAAGATACTTAAACAAGAATTGTAGGTGTGGGAAACGAGCTGGCATAAGAATTTTAAAATTTGAAGAAAATAAGAATAAGTTATTCTACTACTGTAAAGAAGGTAAATGTAGTTCATTACTTGGATGGTGTATTCCTGCGGCATCTTTTACCACAAGTCATAGTAATGGCAGTGTGGATTCAAATATGAGGTATAGAGAGTGAGAGCGAGTCAATGCTGGCGATGTTGATGCTTTAAAAGAAGAAGTTGCAGAATTGAAGGCTAAAAATAAGATTATTCTCGGAAAGATAGAGGGTCTTGAGCTTGGTTTGGGTTTTATGAGAGCTTTATTGATGATTGTGCTGGTTTTTTGTGTCTATTTCTTTATAGTTACTATGGGTCATATGGTGAACAATCTGTAGATTTTAAATTGGTTGGTAGGAAGATGTTGGGGATTTAATGCACTATTGGAACCTTTTGTAGCTTTTGTTTTTTTTTTTTTGTTGCAGTAGTGCATTGATGGACTTTTTGTAACTTTTTGTAAGTACCTGGTTGATCAACCAATGAAATGTAATGTAGATTGCATTTGTCTTCTTCTTGAGTCTATTTTAATTTGCATGTGAATGGTTGTCGTTTTAGGTGTTTAATACTTTATGCCCCCTCTGATTTGAGTTTAGTGTACTCATTCACCCCTCATGTGAAAAATAATATACCAAATACCCCCTACAAATGCAAAATTGAAGACCAATTTCCCCTTTATTTGATATACAAAAAACCCTTGTAATAATACACAAGTGTCAACACAAATGAAATTTTCAGAAGTAATCAATAGAAATAATTGGAATTTTAATTTGAGATGAGATGGCAAAGTATCCAATAAAAGGTATTTCAATTATATAACTATGATCAATTATACATTAAGATTAGTAACTATTTCAAAATACACTAATCATCAGGTACAATGATCATCAATTGTAGATGTATGCTTAACTTCTATCATACTAATGATTTACATCCACCAAAAAATTACACTGAAACTATTTTCCCACATGTACTACCTACAATTGCAAGGGTTTTCCCAATAACTATATTCCTAAAAAAAATTCAAAATGTTGTATCTTTGCAAAGCAGTTTATATACACTGCTATATACCCATACAAAATTCATAAAACATGCAACCAAAGTTCTTTAGTGTCCTGAATCTAAATTCCCACAAGTACTTGCTTGACTTGCATTGACATTGGCTGCACCAGAACTGCTTGTGACCCCACTTGCTTGTAATGGTGGTGCTCCAGGATCAGTCCTCATCCTGCCAGTCCTTACCCTTCTGCTGCCCCTAACTGATGCATCCTGGATTGCCATATAGCAATGCATTAGTAACTAAACTCTAAAATAATGAATAACAAAAAAAGTGATAGAAATTTCTTACACTTGTTGCCACTAGTGCACGCTGACAAGATCTTTTATTATGACCTAGCTCTTTGCAGTTCTTTCATCTAACTCTCAATTATCTTTTCCTTTCAGCAGATGGTACTTCTTCATCCACTTCTCTAATTCTCTTTTCCTTGGTCTTCTTGGATTTCTCTTCAATTTTAATGGTAAAATATAAGTGCTTGGAGCAGCTGTGGTAAGATCAATCTCTGGTAAAGGATAAAGAACTCCACTGTATGCTGCTTGGTATGTCTTCACTCGATAAAAATCATGGTAGTAATCTTCAATCTTTCCTCTCTTATAACCAATGCAAAGAGCTGCATGCTTACATGGCATTCCCAATACAGGCCAAAGCTGACAACTACACTTCTTCTCTCTTAACTTCACAGCATATCTAAGGATTCCATCTTTAACTTTGAATTCATCATTATTGCCAGGCAGTATTGAACATTTTCTACTTTTCTTGATAATTTTATTCAGCTTCTGCTTTGCCATAGGTGTTAGCTCCCCTTCCCATATACATGACTTTGTAAATCTTTTATGCAGCCTGACCATACTTTTTTGCCTAATGGCATCCAAAATTCTAACAATTGGAAGACCTCTAACCTTCCCAAGCCATGCATTGAATGATTCAGTCATATTGTTGGTTATGTCATCACTCTTGGCATTGTCATTTAAAGCATTTCTTGCCCATTGATGCAGTGGTATAGAAAGCAACCAATCAACTACCTTTCCATTATTAACTGTCTTCATAATTTTGATTTGCTCCTAAAATAAGTAACCAGATGTAGCTCTAGCTACAGCCCATAATTCTTTTCTTAATCCCAATCCTGGAAATTTCTTCTTAAAATTACTGAATATGTGCTGGCAACAGAATCTGTGTGTTGTATTTGGAAACCACTTATCAACTGTTGTAATTACACTCTAGTTCAACTAAGAAAAAATAAGAGATTGATCAGTGGTTTTAAATGATGCAAATAACATTTATAATAATACATGACAGAGTGTAAAAAAATTAGTATTTTACCTTTTATCTATCTGACATGAAGGTGTAAGGTATGCCCTTGTTGTCACTTCCTATACATTATTGTAGGCAGTCCATAAAAAATTTCCAACTGGCTATGCATTCTAAGTCTACAATGGCAATGGCAAGAGGTAATACACCTCTATTGCCATCAAGTGCAACAGCTGACAACATACATCCACCATATGGCCCTTTCAGAAAGCACCCATCAACACCTATAAAAGGTCTACACCCTTCCAGGAATCCAGTCTTAACAGCCGCAAAATATAAAAATAAGAACTTGAATGTTGGTGGATCATCTAAAGACACTCTTGGCTGAAACTGCAACTTCACAAATGTGCCAGGATTGTATTCCTTCAAATGGTCTATATACTTCATCAATTATTTATAAGAATCTTTATGAGACCCTTTACTAGCTTCCCTACCCTTACTTCTTGCCTTATACAACTGCCATTGAGCTACACCTATGCCCCATTTATTTTTTAAATCACTATACATCAACTCATAGCTCATATAAGGGTCTACATTCAACATTTCATTCAGCTTTTCAGAAACCCATGCAGTATTGGCATTTGGGTTTTCATTACAATATGTCCCAGTGCAACTATGTTCAGGGTTCATTGTTTTCACTATAAATGTCTTCTTATCAGGTAATACATAAGTATGCAGCCTCCAATTACACCCATCAGTTGTACACTCAACTGTCATTCTCTCTTTATCATTCTTTTTTTTATAAAACAGGTAACCCCCCTTCACCTCGTAGTCTCTAAGGGTTGCCCTAAATGCATGCACATCAATGAAACTTTGCCCCACTTGAAAATTAAATTCCCCATCACCAGGGTTAATAAAAGGGTTGTTATACAACTTCGAAAAAGGGGTCTTTTTTTTTCCTCTTCCTTCTACTATCCTCATCATCATATTCAGTTTTAGCATCACTACATTCCTTTCCTAGATTACTAAGACCATCATTGACATCCATTGTGACATCACCAACCTCATCCTCATCAACTAAACTTTCACTCTCAGAAGTACTAATCGCATGTAAATCACCATCATGCAGCCACTCTGCATTATCAGAGTCTGAGAATTCATACTCTTCCCCACTAACATAGTCATAATTCCTGCCCTTTACCCTAGCTGCCCTATGTCTACTACGAGTCATTCTTTGACTTCTACTAGTACTACTCCTGCCCCCTCTTCCTATTCCTTTTGCCCTCCCTCTAGCCCTTTTTTGGAATCCAGTCTTAACTACACCAGCTTGTGTTTCAGGCTCATGACTCTCAAATGGAGGCATCTTAGGATTGGGAACATGATCTTCGGTATTTCAGGAGGAATTTCAACATTTTCAGGTATTTCAGGGGCAATGTCAATAGGCTCAGGTGTTTCAGGTTCTGTTATGTGAGGGTTTTTGTTTAACATTTCAGGAAAAGGGTCATTTGCAACAGGTTGCACGCTGTCAGGGTCTTCATTCACAACAGGAGGCATATTAAATACCGGGTGCTCACCATCAGGTCTTACCATCTCTACAGGATCTACCCTCTCATACACAGCAATATGAATCAATAGATTTTCCTTATATTTTCTAAACATTTCATCTATGTTAGCATCACACTCTACATGCATGCCAGTACCCGATACACAAATAGGAAAGTCAAACTTAATTTCAGGAAACATCCTAAACACATCTTGCTGTAAGGTTAGGTACGAATACTTATCTGGATACACATTATCGACAGTTCTTGTTTTATCCTCATACTCAACCTCTATCGAATAGGAGTCAGCATACAATATCTATACCACAAGAAAAATTATCATTTAGAATAATCCAACAAATAATCAAATTTTTTTACAAATTTCAAAGTAATAAAAACATAAAATATTAAAAAAACCCTAATTAACCCAAAATTAGTATAAAACCCTAATTTTCATTGAATATTTTACACAAATTTCAAGTATATAACATAATATTTTACTTTTCCTCTTCAATTTTTAAATAAATCATAGAATAAAGTAATATTTTCTTCACTTACCTTTACTTGATTTTCGCGCAACCTCTCTTCTGGTCTTCTTCAATGCAATGCACAACCATTACTTCAGTATGAGCGGGTGGGAATGCGATGGACAGAAGAGTGAATTTTGTAGTTCAGTATGAGCGGGTGAGAAAGAACTAGAAGATTTGAGTTAGGTTTTTTCGGTGCTGCATTTTTTTTTTCACAATAAGAACGGCCATTCCAAGATAGTTTTAGGTTAAATCTCTTTTTAGGGCAAAAAACATAAATGATGTTATTTCTGTCTTTTCATACCCATTTAACGACTATTTAACAGCTAAACTAACAGAAGGACTATTTAATTTATTTCACTCAAACAAAAGGATGAATAAATGTATTTTTAAAAAGTCGGGGACTAAGTAGTATAATACACCAAAATAGAGGGGGCAAATAGTAATTCACCCTTAATTCTTTTCCTGTTAACTGGTACTAGTGTTTTAGCCTTCCACGTAGAGGATCATTTCTAAAGATGCATTTTAGAATAGAGTTGAAATGACTCTGCTTAACATATTATTATTAGTTGTGTTAATGTTAATGTGGTTTATGCTTTTTTCTATTGTAATTTTTTATTGCGTGCCTCAATCATGATACACATACATATTTATTCCAAAATACATAAGTGCACTTCGTACTTCATAAATTGGAGGACATGATGTTTTTGAGCGTGTCATGAAAACAATAGCCCTGTCTCGACTTAGATCTCACCAAGAAAAATTGCAACAAGTAAGTTACCAGATTTTTACAAGTACAAAATAGAAGTTTTCCTTAATGTTGAGGCATAGGTCTTGTTATGTCAAATCTATATAAACAAAGGCACCTAAACTTAAAAGATTACAAATTATAACAAGACTGGTTTAATTAAATTAACTCAAATGCAAGCCAAAATACAATTAAAAATTACTCCAGCCACCCAAAAAAAATAAAAAATAAAAAAAGAGAGGAATTTACATATTGTAGCTCTTTATCTTGCATCTGCCTCTGTTTTTTCTTAAGTTGGCATTATCAATCCTCACAAGAGGATGGGTGCAGGAACATTACCAGAGTCATCACTCATGAGACAATCCTCTCTGCATCTGTTGAGGGATTATTGACAATGGAAAGTCCACTATCAGAAGCTATCACCGCAGTGCATCTGTAGCTCTCAAATAACATGACGAAATGATTAGAAAATTTATTAGTACTAGTAGTTACAATCATTTTTGGAGAAAGAATAGAAGAATTGTACTTTCTATTTGTACAGAAGTGAAAGGAATATTTGAATAACAATGAACCACCACAATATCTACAAACTGTTGACAATGTGCTTGGCCTCTTTGCATATTGCAATCTTTAATTTTAGCAACTATTTTAAGTGTTAGCAATTGAAAATCCAAATTGTTGATGATAGCATATCTAGAGCAATGAATCTGGCTCAAAATGGAATCAATAAGGTGGCTGGCTTTCTCTATTAGGTTCATGCACAGAAATTAATCAAACCACAAAGTGCCAAGCACCACTAAATGGAAGTTTGCAGGTGTGAGTTTTGAGAATGGTCACAGAAAGCAAAAATATTAAAAGGGCAAGATAGATTCTGAATTCTAAATTCTCCATTAGATCATTTTTTGCAGAAATTAGAGCAGACAATTCCAATTCTGTTGGATGGCTCTGCCTTTACATGTTTCTAGGATGTCCGAACTCTAAATCTGTAGCTACAGGAGCATACTGTACATGTGTATCAAGGTCATTAGTACCATAACCAGACTTAGTCTTGCAGCAATGCTGGAAAATTGTTTAGGGTATGCAAGACCTAATACTACTACCAAACATCAATTTGAACAGCAAGTGAAAAGGTGGAGAGGACCATCTCCCCTTCCACACACGTGCACAAACTTACTACCAAAAGTTGCACACAAGCACAACTAATTACCATAATTTTTTGGGTACCATTGACAGAATTAAGTTACTGAGACAAGTATGTGCAATTACAAAAAAAAGCGTTTAGTTCCTATGCTAGATCCACCATTTCTCAAGCAACATGCATATAGGACATACACTAGTACATTGTTGTTAATCCCAAAATTTTCATGATATGTCACTCCTCTCAACCTTAGTGATAGATTTAAAACCTCTAACAATTCAGATTATCAGTCAATTCAAATTTTACAATTACCTTCTGACTACTATTCTAGACCTTGATGTATCATATACTTTATATCAAGAAACATGAAATTCAAACAAACATGCATAGAAACACTTAACAATTTTAAAGGAGAAAGGAAACTAACGGGAACTTGGAAATAATTCCATGGTCCACCACCCCATCAACTTTGTCAAGGCTTTCAGCTACTTCAGCTGCAAACACAATTATAAGAGGTAGGGAAAGGCATCTTAAAGCACAAACAATTCACCAAAGGAAAAGGTTGTCGTAAAACAAGAAAACAGAGATTCAAAAACAAGAAACCAGCAATTTCCGAAAGCCTACCAAGACTTTGTATTGGAGATGTAAAGATGACGTCAAGAACATTGTGACCTTCTCTACTAACAAGAGGGAAGTCACCACCTAGTGGGCCTGCTTGCCCTATGGACGGTCTTCTCCATACCTTAGAAAATAAAACAAAAGGAAAAAGCAGGAGAAAAGTGAAGAGTTAGCATTCAAAATGAGAAAGTGAAATGCAAAGCACCACATTATTTGTTAAATTACAGGATTTGTTGAATAAGGCTGTCATTGAGCAGGAAAGTGCCAGGACATTAATTCAAGTTTATAGAGCAGCCATTTCAGTAAGAATTATATAAGAGTAGACTGTTTCCATTGAGAATCTTTCTAGGCAAGATCACAGCTATTATATCGTGTTAGAGGGCCATGATGTTACTGGGCACTTAAGGAGATACATCATCTTTTGCCACAGTAGTGAAAGTTTATTTGACAGCCAAGTTAAATAAATTTCCTCACCAGGTCTTTGAACTCAAGGCTTTATTTTCACAAACATTAGTTTATGAAGCTCAGTGTTACGAATTTCAGTCATATAAATGAATCTTTATTTTCCTAAATAAATTGAGTTAATGTTTCCTAAAAAACCACAATCCACATATATGCGTGCTCTGACATTTGTACCTCTGCATCACCTAAAAACAGATCATCAATCTGTTCAGCAGTTTCCATCCAGCTCAGCTGAAATAAAATGAATTCTGTTAACCAGGTTATTGATTTTGATCTGGAAGTCTATGCTGTTCATTTAGTTCTGTTGCTTACAGATTGAACCAAAACTGGAACAGCACCATCTGGATGGCTTTTATACTGCTTTTCTGTGATCATGAAAACGTGGCTATTGGCTGCATTTAGGATTGACTGCAAGAGAAAATGAAAGAAAAGGAAACTATTTTGATGAGAGCATTTAGATTTGACAGCATTTAGAAATCAATGCAGAATGTTATAAAAATAACAAACATTTGACTGGTAAAGTTATATGTGCATGGCTCTGAAAAATGTCCATGCAATGGTTTGATTTCTAAAACCCCATGCAAGCATTGACATACAATAACAATAGACTCACCTTCTCTTGAATGATCGATTCCTCACCTTGCAACTTTTGGCGACCGATGACTGCAATCAGTGTTTCTTCTTCAAGAATATCAGCATCGTCAAATGCAAAATCAATCTACAAGAAAATAGCTTAAAGTGAACACTGGTTGATATGGACCGAATACATGGAGAGCATGGGCATAATGATGGACTTGAGCTAAAAGGGAGATCAAGGCCGAATGGTGATGGACAACAACATGGGCATTCAATTCCACGAACTGGCCGAATGTCAGTTCTTGGAGGTTTCTCTAACACTGGTAAGGTTCAAGATACTTCCTCAAAATCTTGCAAGAATTAAGAAATTCTAATGATATCACTAACAATAATGCAACAAATTTTCCCATGAACTGACATTCCATTCTCACATTTCAAAAATTTTTTGTCTCTTCATTTCAACATGTGACTAACCAACATATCTGATCCTACTTAGGTCTGAATCCTCCTGTCCAATCTAGCTTTTGCTTCAACTTTCTCATTTTTCTGCATGTTCTTTGACATAAACATGCTAAAGCTTCCTTAACTTGTAATACAAAAGAAAAAAAAAAACTTTAAAACATGTTTAGAATTTAAGCACACTTGAGAACCATCTTGGTATTGGTCCAATGGAATTCCTGCCTTTGCCGCTTCACTTGCACTTTCTATGGACCTACACAAAAGTAAAAGCAATCAATTAATTTAGGATTAAAAAGGGTCAGAGTAATGAAAAGCATAGATGGTAGTGAAAGACAAAATGGCAACAAAAACACACAAGCATAATCATGCATGATATCTAGATGGAGCATAGATAAAGACTGAAAGCAAGAAACTGGCAGATCTGAGGGTTTAGGGGCAATTCAAAGGAGGGGGAAAAAAAATAAAACAAAACTGAGAAAATCAAACAAGTCAAAAAGAATGAACTTTGCTTCCTGTTTCCTAACTATTTCCTGAATGGTTATATAAATTCATTAATTGGCACAAAACTTATGTAAATGCAACTTTCTTAAAGGTACAGAGGAAGCCATGGGAGAATGCAAACTCACATGGGTATGCCTACAATATCTTTTAAAGCACCAGAACGAAGTTGTCGACCTAAATACTGGATAGCCATACCAGAAGCCTGTCCAGACCCTAATCCAATAACCATGCCACTTTTTATGTATGTATCAACCTAGAAAATAAAGTTGCAAATGAATTTCCAAAAGATTAACCAACACCACCAACAACCACATAAGTAGAACAAGCTAAAGCAAATTTATCACATTTACTAATGAAAATTAAGATACACCAAGATGAAAAAACAAAACAAAAAATACCATACTTGCATGTTCTTTCTTCATCCCCATGGTCAAATATACAGAATCAAAAATAACACATGAGCTGCATGTAATGTAATAGGATTTTAACAGCCTTAGCATTAAAGAACACTAAATTATAGCAGAATGAGGTAAAATTTATCCATTTTTCTCTTTAATGAATTGCTTTTTGTTCAAAAACAAAAGCAAAACAAAACCATTTTAATCAATGGTCATTATATACAAACGCATGGCATTTGATATTTCAATATACTGTTATCAAAACCCATAAACTTAAATCTAAGTTCAAGCAAAACCCAATTTTCAAATCCCAAAAATAAGGCAATAAGACATCAAGAATTGGGAAATGATTCATACAGTATGCTTGGCTGCATGGAGGAGAGCAGAACTATCAGCAACTGTACTTGCTCGAATGGTGGGAAAAGAAATTCTTCTGAATTTCCCTGGAACTGAAGTTGAACTAATTCCATTGAAAGTAATGGGAGATTTAGAGTATACAATTGTTGATGTTAATGATGATGCCATTCTTGTCTGGGTTGGTTGATTTTTCTGTGCTTTACTATGTTATCACTTGCTCCTGGTTCAAATGTACTTTTTTTTTTTTTTTTTTCTTCTGAAGGCATCCAAAACCCGATGGTTCAAATGTACTTCTCATATAAATATTATTGTATTAACAACTTCTTTTTTAAAAAAATATTTTAAAATTTTTTAATTTGATTAATTATTAAAAATCTGCAACAATAAAAAAAATTACAATTTATAAATTATTTTGTTATATGTACTAATACTAATAAAAATATAAAATGTTATATAATTGTTTTTGACTATCACGGTTAAAAATATTAATAATTAAGAAATTTATTTTTTATATTTTATTTTTTAAAAACTAAAATAATTTATATATCTTTAATCAATATTTTTAGTATTTCGAAGTGTCTTTTCTTCTTTATTTTACGCTAATTTTTTCTACTCAATTTTTACTAGAGAAATTTCAGAGTAACATGGTTAAAGATTGAGAAATATATTTTTTTAAAACGTGAGGACTTTCATAATATAAAATAATGTAAAATAATTGAAATATTTAAAAATTAATTTATTATTTTATTTTAAGAGTAATAAGACTAAAATTTTAAAATATTTTTTTATATTTTATCTTTAATAAAAAATAATAAATATTTAATAAATAATTTTATTTTTCCGAAAATTTTAAAAAAATTAAAATAGAATAAAAAACAATTGACACAACTTACAAAATTTAATAGAAAATTAAAATACTGAAAATATAATAAAAATTTAACTAAAATTGAAGAAAAAAGTGTGAAAAAATATCACGTGTTTTAGCGGTTTTCAGCATGAGGGGCCTATAATTTCTTTTTTTGCACTTGGTGACCTGTGATATGTTGTTGTTAGCACTTCAGTGACAAATTACGTAACACCATTAAGTAATTTTATCTGGCAGATGACATGACATGAATGTGGTAGATGACATGGCATGAAATCTGTCACATCATCTGCCACGTAAGATTACTTAACGGCGTTACTAATTTGTCGCTGAAGTGCTAATGACGATAGAACCTCAGGTCACCTAAGTGCAAAAAAAAAATCACGTAGTATCTTTTCGTACTTTTTTTCTAGTGAATTTGACTACCTTTAAAAATTATTTAAACAACTCAATAAAAAATAGAAAAATTTAAGAATTTATAGACTGGTTAAGGCTAATAGAAAATTTTAGAATTTTATATTTTTTATTAAATTTTTTAATAAAAGAAATTAATTAATTAATTAATTAATTTTTTCCTTAAACTTTGATTTAGTTTCAAAACGGTTACCCAAAAAAAATTTCTAGCCCAAAACTAAAACAGAATTACCAATTTGGTACAAAATTAAAGATATTTTACAAATAAGTCTATATTTTCTATATATTTATAGGAAGGAAATATTTTAAATTTATCTTGAGGGGTGAATTCTGTGCTCCTAATTAAGTTTAGAGCTTGATGGAAAATCGGATAGAGAGTTAGAATTCCAACAGTCCATCAGGATTGACTTTTATTTCACAATGTGCAAAATAAAGTGAACCAACTCCTTGAGCAATTTCATGCCAAAGGAATACTTAGTGATTCACCAGAAGAAAGATAAGACTTGGCTATAAAAGTTAGCAGATTGGTGAATGAAATGCTAAATTTTGTAGAAAGGGAAAGGCTTTAAAAGGACCAATGACGGAAAAAAAGGGGTTCCTTATATTATTGACCCTACCATTAAGGCGGCAAACACGAACAATAGCAATCTAACATAAGACCTTAGGAAATCTTTAGGTATGGTAAATGAAGCTCCAATATACATAAATGATAGAACTTTTAATGACATTGTATCTAATAAGAGGATTTTGTATAAGACTAATTATCCATATAGGATGAAAGAATAACCCTTGAGGCCAGTTATAAGTTCGGCAGCTTTTCTAAATTTAGATTGTGAAAAGCATACGTCTGAAAGGATAGATGAGTGGATTACTATGGTCTGATTCATAATCAGGTCTGGTAGTTACACTCCAACAAGCGCCTATAAATTGTGCAAAGCCACCACGATTGGCAATGCTTAAAAGTACTAGGATTTATTAGCAGCCGACACCCCAATCAAAGAAAAAATAGATAAAGAAGTCTTAACAGAAGGTGTTTTGGCTATAGTAGTAGACACTTTAAAAAGAGATTTTTACGGTTTCTCTCTATCCACAGAGTCATTAGAAAAAAGCAATCAATTATGGCTTTTATGAAACTACAGATTTGTGGCATATGTTATTTTGACAAATTTGCCTGTGAATTTCAAAAATATTATTATAATCTTAATATGGCATCTCAAAAATACATGTTAGAATTATTTTTTACTAAACTTCTAGAGCCTTACCTCAAAGTAGCAAGAACAGCCTATCAACTTCTCCTAAATGAAGACAAGGTAGTCGAGGATTTAAGAGGGAGGATTCAGGTGGTCAGTATGCCATGAGAAAGGCATGTAATGAACTCCAAGTAAGGCAAGATGTTAGGAGTTTTCCTTATTTGAATAAGAGTTATTGTTCTCATATTGAATATGTTCCTGGAAGATATAGGTGTTTTTCTAGAACTAACGAACAATCGAGAGTAAAATATTCTTTTAGAAAGAAAAAATTCAAAAGGTAGAACAAAAGAAAAACATCCAGAAAAGAAAGAGAGTCAAAGAAGAGGTCTAATAAACATTCTAGGTTTATTAGAAGAAGAACAAATTTTAGGGATAAAAATACAATAGAAGCCTTTAAGAAAAAAATATGGAAGAAAACCTAAATATCCTAAGGGAAAACCTCTGAGCAATTATTCATGTTGTTGGATTTATGGCTTTAAGAGTCACAAGGCAAATAATTGTCCACATAAAAATAAAAAGAGAGAAAATTTTCAAAGAATATTCTTTGAAGATGAGAGTCTAATGTATAAACCTATAGATGAGATAGAATACTATAATATAGACTTTATAGATTCAGTTTATGAAGTGGTTTTTGAATATGAAACGGACTATGATGAATCTAATTTATAAATAGCTCAAATCTTCATTATATCAGCAGAAGCTAGAGCTGCCATTGATAAAGAGCTCATTCTTTTAGACAATGCTTTAGTGCATAAAGAATTTTTTTCAGTACGAGGATCCATCTAAAAACTGTTTAAAATAGAAACTGCCTAAGGTAGACATCAACTTAATTTATAATAAATCAAGGTTCAACTTTAAATCCATAGTAGATGTATTCCAATCTAAGTCGACCACTTAAGTTTTTAGCACATAGTTAGAAACATTAAATGCACCTCTTATTAGTGTCACCAAAATTAGAGAGATGGTCAATAGATCCAAAAGTAAGTATAAGTACATCCATATAGAACTTGTCCAAGTAGGATTATTTCCTCTATTCAATCTTTTAGCAAACAGTCTCGTGATAGCAACTATCTTAAACAAAAGGTAGAGAGAGTTTAAAGATTAGCTGATATTATAACTATAAACTAACCTAGCACATAGTCCGATCTAGTTTCAAGCCCATCCTAATTATTTGATGGCTTTGAGCAATAGATGTTTAGGAAATTCCTTAACTCTGAGAGTCAAGTCAACCAAAATGAATATGATAAATTCCCAGGCTAAATATTTAGCGTATTACACTAGAATAGTATTCAGACTTATCAACACTACTAATCCTGAAGTGAGGAATATTTTTAAAGTAACAAAATTATTTGAAGAAGGTTCAGATAACTACAAATAATTCCATTAGAAAGAAATAAATTCTACCAAGTTGAGTTAGCCAAAAAGTAAATCAACGCTTTGGTAGATAAAGAATTTTTTCAATATGAGGATCCATCTAAAAACTATTTAGAATGGAAACTGCCTAAAGTAGACATCAACTTAATTTATAGTAAATCAATGTTCAACTTTAAATCCATAGTAGATGTCTTCCAATCTGAGTTGACCGCTTAAGTTTATAGTACAGAGTTAGAAACGTTAAATGCACCCCTTATTAGTGTCACTAAAATTAGAGAGATGGTCAATAGATCCAAAAGCGAGTATAAGTACATCCATATAGAACTTGTCCAAGTAAGATTAGTGCCTCTGTTCAATCTTTCAGCAGAAAGTCCTGTGATAGCAACTATCTTAAATAAGAGGTGGAGAGAGTTTAAAAATCAACTAATATCAGAACTATAGACTAACCTAGTACATGGTCCGATTTAGTTCCAAGCCCATCCTAATTATTTGATGGCTTTGAGCGATAGATGTTTAGGAAATTCCTTGACTCTGAGAATCAAGTCAACTAAAATGAATATGATGAATTCCCGGATCAAATATTTGGCGTATCACGCTAGGATAGTATTCAAACTTATCAATACTACTAATCCTGGAGTGAGGAATATTTTTAAAGCAATAAAATTATTCGAATAAGGTTCAAATAACTACAAACAATTCTATTAGAAAGAAATAAATTTTATCGAGTTGAGTTAGCCAAAAAGTAAATTAATGCTTTGGTACATAAAAAAAATTTTCAGTACAAAGATCCATCTAAAAACTGTTTAGAATAGAAACTGCCTAAGGTAGACATCAATTTAATTTATAGTAAATTAAGATTCAACTTTAAATCCTTAATAAATGTCTTCCAATCTGAGTCGACCGCTCAAGTTTCTAGCACAGAGTTAGAAATATTAAATGCACCTCTTTTTTGTGTCACCAAAATTAGAGAGATGGTCAATAGATCTAAAAGTGAGTATAAGTACATCCATATAGGACTTGTCCAAGTAGGATTAGTGCCTCTGTTTAATCTTTCAGCAGACAGTTCTGTGATAGCAGCTATCTTAAACAAGAGGTGAAGAGAGTTTAAAAATTAGCTGATATCAGAACTACAAACTAACCTAGCACATAGTCTGATCTAATTCTAAGCCCATCCTAATTATTTGATGGCTTTGAGTAATAGATGTTTAGGAAATTCCTTGACTCTAAGAATCAAGTCAACCAAAATGAATATGATGAATTCCCAAGCCAAATGAGGAATATTTTTAAAGTAACAAAATTATTCGAAGAAGGTTCAGATAACTACAAATAATTCCATTGGAAAGAAATAAATTCTATCGAGTTAAGTTGGCAAAAAAGTTGGGTTCTTACAAAACCAGCTGAATCTTTTAGGCAAATAAGATCTTCTCCAATAACCCTATTGGATAAAGACATAATCCTTAATCTAAAAGAGCCTGTGAGAGGTTTTAAAATCTATAATCTTGTGTTAAGAAGAACCACGTCCTTTAGATCGACTTTTAGGTCTAGTCCATTAGATCAACTTTCAAAGAGATCGGTAGACATTCTTAAAACTCCAATAGAAATTTTCAAAGCATCTTTAGAAATTTTCTAGAAGTTCAACTATGAAAGAAGATAGTCAATCATCTGAAAATAAAAGGATAATTGGGTATAAAGAAATTAGTTTACCTATTTACGTATAAGATAAGAAAAACTAAGAAGGAAGTATGAGGGCAATGAGACTTGCAACATTGACTTCTGAAATGGTAAGAAAAATTCAAAAGATTTCTCAAAAAGGTCAGTCCCCTTTCAAAATATTTGAAAAATTATCTTATCTATTCCACTATCATCACAGAATATCTTTAGCCTTAAAGATGAAAATATAAGTACATATATTGCAATAACATTTAAATTTACAGGCTATTATGATTATTCTTTAGATGAGTTAATTGAGATGGGAGCAACAATTAGTAGTGCAAGACCAAATGCACTTCTTAATGAATGGTGGCATCCATTGGTTGAGCCCACAATACTACGTATGGCAGGAGGTGAAGTGAACCTAGTAACATATTATGTGAAAAAGGTTCCTATTATCATTAGTGAAAAACAATTCTCCATTGATAAGCTTTTGGCATTCCCTGAGTTAGATTCAGATATAACATTAGGAAATGCATTTTTAAAATGATAAGAAGGAAACCTCCCCTTAGTACAAAACAAAAATTTTATTTCTTTTGCAGGTGTACACATTTCTAGTTGTAGAAAAGCCTAAACTCAAGCTAAAATTTAGATTTTATCCAGTTAAGATTTCTGAGTTATGTAAGACTATTCTATGTGAACCGATATACAAAGTACGAGCACAGCATGGTAAGTTTTGGATGCAATGTCTATTCAAAGAAGAAAAGGAGCCTGAAGAACTTAAAAATTGGAATTTATTGGGACAGCCATCAGGAAAATATGATTACTGAGTTAAATATACTGCTCCTCCATCATCCAAAATTTTTAGAGGAACAACTATACCCACAGGTTAATGAGAGGAATTTGAAAATGAAGATTTTGTAAAAATACCCAATACCTCTTGGTATGAGGAGTTGTGTGGTAAGACACAAGGTATAATAACAAAACATATTATGCGAAACGTTGAGATAGTATAATATAAGTGGAGTAGATTCTTAGTTAAGCTAGTTGATAACTTTAGTAATAATTCATTAAAGTTATGGGTTCTAAATGGAATATAAAAGCCAAATTAGAGAAAAAAAAATCTTAACACTATCATCCGAGCAAAAAATATAACATATTCTAAGGAGATGATAGAGGAATTCAATAAACAAATTCCTGAATTGCTTAAAAAGGGTTTGATTAGAGATAGTGTAAGTCCACATTCTAGTCTAAACTTTTATGGTGATTAATCATGTAGTGTAGGTGTGAGGAAAAGTACGAATAATTATAGACTATCGTTAGGTAAATCAAGCTACCAAAGATGATGGCTACAAGATTCCTATAGCAGAAGATGTAATTGACAGGTTAAGTCTAAAATAGCCTTCTATTTTTTTCTATATTTGATTTAAAAAGTGGTTATTGGTGGGTAAAGATGGAAGAAGAATCTATACCCCTAACAGCTTTCAATGCCCTACAAAGACTGTATGAATGGTTAGTTATGTCATTCGGACTAAAAAATGCCCCATGTATTTTTCAACACAAAATGGATAATGCTTTTAAAGCACTAAAAAAGTTTTGTGTGGTCCATATAGATGATGTGTTAGTTTTTAGTAATAATGAAGAAGGATATATGAGTCACTTTGAGCAAGTGACTAATGTCTTTCACATAAAAAGTATGATTCTATCAGAAAGAAAGATAGAATGGTTCAAGAAAAAGAAAAACTTTTAGGGATTGAAATTGCAAAAGGAAATATATGCCTGCAAAGTCATATCTCGAAAAAAATTATTAATTTTCCTGATGAATTGGAAGATAGGAAGAAAGTTCAACGATTTTGTGGGCTTGCTAACTATACTAGACAATTCGTGAAAGATCTCTCAAAGTACCTAGGACTAATTCAGAAAAAAAATTTTGAGAAAAATTCTTAGTATTAGGATGATGAAGACACTAAAGTTGTAATCCAGGTGAAAGAAAAAATAAAAAAAAATTCATGTTTAAATTTACCATTGGATACAGATGAGTTAGTCTTTGAGACAAATGCTTTATATAAATATTAGGGTGCAATGCCTAAAATTAAGGGTAGAAAATATGAGCCTATCTATAAGTATTAGTGATGAGAACAAATCCACAAGCATACAGAATCGTATCAAGTAGTAAATAAAGATATCGTCTCACAGGGATTGTAGGTTGAATACTGCAATACTCACAATATTTTATTGTTTAGACAACGAAATAGAGTTTGGAAATTCAAAGAAATGAAACTAAATTAAGAAAGGTAAAAACACAAATTCAATGCAAATTTTAAAAGCTATGGTTCCTTATTCTTAATGGACCATTTCAAAGGATTGATTAACATCTAGGTCCACACTAGCTCTAATTCATCTTGAAGGGATCTTAAAAACTATAGATTTTCCTCTCAGATAAACCTATAATTAATTAGAGATTAATCAACACTAAGTTAACCGGCTCTCACCAACCTAATATCTTTTAATACCTTTAATCAATATTGATCCACTTAATTGTCTCTCAACTAACTAAGCAATCAATAGGTCATTGCCATTTCCTACAGAACCTATCTCTCGATTAAGCCTATAGTGTCAATTTAATCTTAGGTTGGCCAGGCCCAAAATGACATTAAGCACAATAATAACCAATGAATTAAAACTAACAACCTAACAATAATCATAATAAGCACATGGTCAATTCAGAATAAGAACCCTAAAATGGTATCTAGCTACTCATATTAAAAAGAAAAGAAAGAGATGAAGAAATGAAAAAAACAATTCCAATCATGATGAATAATAAGAAAAGTTAATAAGAAAACTCCCTTCACCAAGGTGTAGAGAAAGCTTGTCCTTCAATCTTCAAAACCAAATCCTATTCTAATATGAGCAAAAACAAAAACAAAAACTAAAAATAATAACAAAAGCAAATAATAGAACTAGACCTAAACTAGGAACAACCTTTTAAATGAACATGGAATGGCCCTATTTATAGACCTAAAGACCTAATGAGAAAGGTAATCTAGCCCCTCTCAAAATCTATCTAATTAAAAGATAAGAGATAAGTCCTTATCTATCTAAACTTCAGCTGAAAATTATCTTTTCATGGGCTGTCACACAAAGCTGGCTTGGGTAAGCAAAAAATGGCTTGGGCAAGCCAAAAAATGGCTTGGGTGCGCAAGAGACAACTTGTTGCTGATCTTTGTGAGTGGCACAGCCAAGCTCAATTTTGGCTTGGCCGTGCCACCTGTAGCATGGCCAAACATTACTTTTAAACAAGGCCAAACACGGCCACACTCATCCCCAACGTAGATAAGGCTTTATGTTGAGTCTTTTGTCTATCCAAACTTCAAGGATTGATCCAATCTTCATCCAAATGCATCATACAAAACAAAACACAAAAGGAATTATCTAAAAACAAATAAATCCTACTAATTAAGGAAAAATAACTAAACTAACTAAATTAACTAAAAACTAATTAACTAATGCAACTAATAAGCCTAAGATGCAATAAAATAGAGTACTTAAAACATGTATTTTTCACACTCATCAGACAACTCGATTAAAAAAAGTCAAACGGTCAATGAAAATTTTCAGTTTTTGATATTTTCGGTTCGATTTTTTAGGACAATTCAGATTCTCTAAGATTCATGCTCGGCCCTAAAAGCATATTAGATATTCATATATTTTTATATTTTATATTTTATATTTAATTGTTCTAATTTCATTAAATATTATTTTTAATTGTAATAAAATTATATATTAAATAATTAATTATTTTTCTTATTTTAATTAAATTATAATTTAATTTATTAAGTAATTTATTTTCCTTATTCAATCAAATCTTATATTTTCTTATTCAACATTGTAATACCCTTACCCTACAAAGCAATACTAATATACGCCAAACACATATCTTACTATTTAAATACTAATAAGCTTAAAGTATCTCCACAGAATAGAATAATAAGACGGCAAGCAAAATATTTATAAACCTTAAATATTTTAAGAGCTAGTATAACCCTCTCGGAGTCCAGCCGCACTAGGGAGAGAAGATGTCGTCATCATCCATAAGCAATTATTTAGCCAGGTCTCACTAGACATCCCCTCTCTTCAAAGGCAAAAGTACCGCTGTAAACTAAACTAGTGTGATAACCGCGCGATGCTGCGATATTTTCATTTTAAAATTTCTGAGAAATTTTTTTTATATATTTTCAATTATTTGTGTATTTTTTATTTTTATTTAGTGTTTTTTTATTTTATAATATACATCTGTTTATGATAATTTTTTTTTGCAGTATAATTATTTTGCTGGTATTACTTATTTATATTTTCCATAGAAGATATCATTTAAAACAGATAATTATTTTTTCAAAGCAAAATAATTATTTTTCTCATTATTAAAACAACATTTCATATATTAGAATTTTTGTAATTGTATATTTTCTATAAGAATAATCACCATATAAAATATCTATTGATATTATTCTAATATCATAGAAAATATTTTCACTTATACAATAATATTCATTTGTTCTAATTATTACATAAGATATTTTTCTTACATATTTTAAAATCTAAAACATCAAAGTCGTGGAATTGAATCTCGTACTGCTGTAGGTATTGCTATAGACATTTTTAAAGCAATATTATATATGTTAGGAACAGAGTTTCTATTATTTTATCTTCGATCTTCTTCAACAATACAGTACATTTCGTATTGTCGAAGAAAAATCATAACAACTTTTGTATAATTTGCTTGAGGGTTATGAAACCGGATTGCATCGAACATAAATACTTGGTCCGACCGCAAAGTTGCTCATAAAGCATAACACTTAGCTTCATTGCCTAATATATTTCCATTAAAAATAATTTCTTGTAGCTGATTGTTGACGCGAATCACATAATCGTTAATGTTATCAGTATCTGCAATCTTCATGTTTGCTGACTCGTTCATCAAGTTAGTCATATGAGCACATTGTATGGGAGTATGTATTCTTATTGGAGTTCTAATTGAACATACCATTATTAGACTTTATAAAAATAAAGTAAGAAAGAAGAAAGTATGTGGTTATTTGTGTTTGGGTTTCGTTACACATAAACATTACAAATAAACTTACGTGTACGTTATAAATTTTTGTTAAGGACATCTGTTGTTTTGTTGTTTTTTCCTTTATATTGTTGTGACACGTTTTTTATTTTTTTGCTGAGTATGTTGTTTTTTTTTTGTTTTAATAATATTATTGAACGACATCTGTTATGAAATAATATTCAATATATTCAAAAAATAATTGATATAAGTGTCTATGTCATTGGATAAAGAAATCATTAAATTGAGATTGAAATATATTATAAAAATACTTGTATGAAAAAAAAAGTATATATAAATAATTATAATTTATAAATTCTTTGAGTGTGTTAGACAAATAATTGGTTATATTTTTTTGTTTAATTTTATTCATTGTTAAATTTAAATGGTGTGCATGATTGAATATTGATGACAATTTATACTTCTTATTTTTTGATATCAATTAATTTGGTAATAAATATTTATTCAACATAGAAAGTAATTTTAAAAATTCAAGAATTTACTATCCTTAATGAAATTTGTGTTAAATTGTTGGAAAAAATTTTGACTGAATGTATTACATTCGATAAATACTTTCGATATCTTAAACTATTATTTATTCTGGAAAAGAAATAATAATATTTCTTTAAGTGTCTCATTTACATTAGTATTATACATAATGTAAAAAATATTAATACATAGTGAAAAACTCTTATACACTTAATATTTTATTCAATTGCTGTGTATGTTTCACAAAAACAGGACATATATATATACAAGGAGGAAAGAGAATTAAAAAAAGCAAGATAGCAAGATACAAGCTGTATACTATATTAACTCCTTGATTGTAGGCATGAGTTGATGAGACTATATTAACTCCTTGATTATAGGCATGAGTTGATGAGAATGGTTCCTTTGAATATTTCCT
>CATIWO010417893.1:0-16825 GCA_949673435.1 Macaranga tanarius
TTTTTTTACCAATTCATTTGGATATTATTTAAAGCAAATGAATTGGTAAAAAAAATTAATTCAAATTCACATACTTATTGTTTATTTTTAATATATTATACACATATATTAAAACCAAAAGTAAACCAATAATATACGGAAAATAAACTAATAATATACCAATAATATGCCAATAATAAATGAAAAATTTTATTTCTATATTTTTCAATTGATTGATAATGTTTCAAGATTTGATATTCGTATGATTCATTTACTAGATATAATTAAGAATGTGTCAAGTCTAGATTAAGTACAGATGCAAAAATGAATATAGACTATATAATTGCTTGATATTTCATAATACAACCCAATAATTGTAGCTGTAAATTTCTTGCCAATATATAATAGAATCGAACATTATAAAAGAATGAAAGATGTAAAAAATGACTACTAATAATGTGAATCCATATACAATGGTTCATTGAATCTTTGATGCAAATCTATAAATGGCCTTTTTATTCCATCCCTCTTTTTCACCCACTACTCATCACAATCAACACAAGTAGTGCAGAAATAAATAAAAATATAAACACAAATGCCAACAGCAATCAGTCGCCATCGATGCTCTTCAAGTCTCTCATCTCGCATCAAGATTGCACTTTGAAGGAACAATCAACTATTTTGAAACAATGCAAGACAGAGGCAAACTTTTCCCATTTTCAACTACCTGATGCTAACTTGAACTGGGTGGTGAATAAGAATCACCATGATCTTTCTATTCATACTGTGAGATGCAAAATCGAAACTTTTCAAAACTAGCCAAAGAAATCCGGCAAGGTAGTGGGGAATATATAATGTGGCCACCAACATCCAGCATGTTTTTATCCTTCAGTAATTCGTAGCAATAATATTTATTAGCAACCACAATGAACTGTATTAACCAATATTTAAACATACAAAATAATGATTTATCTATCAATTAAAAGAGGTGATCAAGTTGAAGATAGAAATAAAAAGAACAAAAAGCAGCAGCAAAAAAGTGATTGCAGTTTTAACAACAACAAGACAGCATAAAAATAGATCATCCTACTTCAGAATTTAACCTTGAGAAATCAAAATGTCACTCAAGTTGATAGTAAAAGTTACTATAGTCGCACATGCATGACAGCAAGTTGTAAAAAGGGCTTAAAATTTAACTAAGTATAAAATGTATAACCTGACCAGAAAAAAAAAAAATCTGATGCAAACCTAAAACTGTTCCTATGAGATCAAGATATGCAACCTAAAGATTCATACAGCCCATCCTTTTCATGCATACTTGAAAAAGAAAAATCCATGAAGTGCAATATCATATCAAAAGAACAAGTGAAGCAGAGTGTTAAGGGCCACAGAAAAATTCCCAAATGCCAGCCATTTTTCTCATATTCTCATTTTTCTACTCTGACAAAAAAAAATTCATATAAACCCCAACAATTTGAAGTTCTATTCAATAAATAATCTTGCCACTGAAAAGTGTCATTTAAAAATTCGGTGAAGTATATACCTCTAAACAAGACCTCACCCAGTGGTTGGATACATAAGTAGTTTGGGGACCATCCACAGACTTGGGTATCACGCTATGGCATTCAACAGTGAAGGGCAGGTCTCTTTTTCTGTTTTTATGTAAGGGAAAAACAAAAGTCTAATTCATGAATGGCTCTAAGCTTTTTAGAGATCTGTCCCTCCAATTTTCCCAGCACAAACTGGAAACAATAGTACCAATCCAGTACCAACGCAAGTTCATGCTTATGTAGCTAAAACTTCAAAACTCCTAGTAATTCACTTCAAAAAAAAAAAGTGACAAAACATACCAATATTCAATCAAGAAACAAAATCATCAAAACCCCATTCCTCTACAACCCACACCCTATAAAAAAAAAACCAAACATAGTAAAAATAAAAAAAATCAAGAAAATTCACAACAACAGAAGACAATAAACGCATAATATGTCCTTTCTGTCCAATAACAAGCACATCATCACCATCATCATCATCACCCGCATCATCAACAATGGCTAAAGTCTTTTCTGGGTCAGAATCCAAAACCACACAATCATCATCATCATTGAAACCTATAAATGATGCCCACAAGATGGAGAGCTGCTTGCAAAACCGAAAACACTAACCAAGAAGAAGAAGATCTGTTAAGTAAATGACATCAAAAAAAAATTGCGGAGAAGAGAGGGTCGATGGTGAAGAAAATGAGAGAAACAACATTTTTCAACGTGACCGAAGGGAAGGCATGCGTGTAATTTTTTTTGAAAAAGGGGCACGCGTGTAATTATTGAAAATAGTGGATATTTTTGTTATTGTGTGTTTTTAAGGTAGATTTATTAAAAGCCCTTAATTAAATGATATATCACTCATTATATGATTTTACTATTAAAAATCCATATTATTTTAATATTAAAGCATAGATTTTGAACAACATTATTTAGAAAGGTACTAAAGTGTAAGAAATATTAAACACATGGTATTTAAATATTTCAAAAAAGAACCACATGACCAATTTTGTCAAAAGGCAAAACTATAGGGATCAAAACTGAACATATCCCTAAAAATAAAACAAAAATAAAAAAAATTATTTTCATATTAGGATGATTTAGTCAAGAAAAAAATCAACTCTAAAAGTTGTACCAAGAATTTTTTACCTTGGCAACATTCCATGCTGCAGACAAAACACAGAATTAAAGGAGAAAACCTCCAATTATCCATTCTAGATTTTATGAGAAAAGAAGTTGATGGTGATGATCATGTAGGTGATCAAAGCTAGAAAATGATGGAGCTTTAATCAAGACTATAGAGCCTTTATAAAGGGTCACTATAAATGCTCTTGCTATCGATACAATTGCACCTATGGATTTAGCTTGGTTGTTTGATCTTCTTATATCTAAAGTTTCCATGCTATATACATACATATATTATGAAAAGCTCTAGAGGGGGTGAATAGATTTTTGATTGATTAAAAATAAAATTTTGAATTAAAAGAAAATTGAAAGTGATGAAGAAAATTGGATGATGATAAGTAAAAGTAACAACAAAAAAGGATACAATTGATTTATATAGATTTGGATTATTCTAAAATCCTACTCCTCTACCTAACTCTTTTCAAGTTAGAATTTTCAAACTCAATTTTATTAACACTAACTCTTTTACAAATGTGCTTTTCTAAACTTAACATAAACTTTCATAAATGTATTTGTACACAAGGATTCAATAATAACCCAAGTTGATTGATGCTTACTACTCTTTTCTTAACCCAAAAAAGTGTAGATGAAATAATCTTATCAACTAATTCACCCCAACTCTCACAATATTTGGATACAACAAAAATTGCAAAGAAGAAATTAGATAAGTTTGTTACAAAGTTTTTAATGCTCAAAGAAATATCTTAATGAATAGCTCAACTAAGTATCTAGCATTTTAAATGTGTTCTTCACGAGGTATTTATAGACAAAGGATCAAAAACTAGCTGTTAGAGATGAGTTCTTCAAGCTCCATTCTTCTCCTTCTTTATTTAATGAATTTTCAGTTTTTTGTAGACAAAGGCATACTCACAATCATGAGAAGAATTCTTATAGTCATGATGCTTGAAAATCTAATGATTACACTTTAAAATAGCCATTGGAAGGTTGAAGGAGAGACTCGTGAGCATGCTCACGATCGTGACCATGATCGTGAGGAGTGCTGGAACTCTTTCTCAAGATCGTGATGTTCAAACTCTTGAAGGCTTAGCTCATGTGGACTCCTCATGGTCGTGACTTGACTCGTGAGGAGCGTTGGACCTTTTGATCACGATCATGACACTCAAATTTTAGCTTTCTTAAAACTTTTGAAGCCCATAAGTGCTTGATCCCTACTTCCACTTATGCAAATGAACATTGTTTTGATCCTAATTTATAAACACACTCAAATACATATATTAGTAATTCAAAATTGATTGTTAAAGTTAAAATCAAGGTTTATTAGAGATTGATCATACAAATAGTCAGCATATTATTTTCATAATGAACAAAAACAAAAGATTAAATTAAAGAAAGTACTATGCATATAATTGTTAATTTATAAATGCAATTTTACCTTGTAATTACTGCAAGCAAGAAAGTGAAGATGGGATAAGATTGGCAAAAGCAGATGAAAGAGCTGGGGAGCTCAACTTCACACCAACTAGAAAAATTACTTGCCCTGTACTCCTCCAACATTAGTCTTGAAAAATTTATTCAAGAACACAAAAATGAATATTTATTATGATATATATTGGAAGAAACATAAATTTACCCTATTTATCCAAGAAGGAAGAATCTAAAACGAAGTGAAAGTGTGACAGACAGGAGCTGACATCTTCGTGCACAAGACATCAGAATTTAAAAGCAAGAATGATGCTTAGTATCATCAGGATTTTTTTTGTTCTAAGAAGAAAAGAAAAAATCAAGAAACAAGAACCTGTTGAAGATGATATAAGGAAGCAGGAAGAGGGTGGCAAGGGCATTGGTGTAGACACCAGAAACATATTTGTTTATTCCTTTTGACAAAGCTGCTTTACTTATGGTTGAGATACTAACATCTGTGCATTCTACTGATATCATTGCTGCAAAGGCCAATAATTCCCGTAGCCGAGAACCCAGCTCCATCTACCCTTTTTTCCCCAGTTGCAAATTGTAGGATTCTGGTCTTAGGTTTCTAGACCTCCTGTGCAAGCGATGTGGCAATTTTTAAAATGGGTTTTATGATAAGGAAATGAGCTATAGGTGCAGGTGATCCTAAAATTAAAAAATTACCAATTTAAAAATGGCCTCTGATACCTTGACAAAAGTACAGTACAGGAAACAATAGCAAAAGGTCGCGCCCTGACCCAACAAAAGCCATTCATGTCTCTTTCTGTTCATAAAATAATTGGCTATAAAATCTTTTAATTGACTTTCAGAAAGATATTGCCTATATATATTTTTTATTTTTTATATATATATTTTTTTAGAACTTGACCGTCTCGAGGGCGACTTGATGATACAACTATTATTACAACTATTACAACTATAACAATGATACAACTATTATTACAACTATTACAACTATAACAATTATCATCAACTATTACAATCTATTACAAATATTACAAACAAATATATATATATATATATATATATATATATATATATATATATATATATATATATTTTTTTTTTTTTTTTTTTTTTTTTTTAATTTCTCACTTGACAAATCAAGGATATAAATATTGTTCCTGTCGGATATTCATATGGGTACCAACCAAAAAATCATTAAAGAACCCAAGTGCAGTCACTAGCATTATTTGTCGATTTACCAAGTAAAATAAAGCGACTTGTATTAGGTAGTGTTTACTATTTTGTAGACAGAGACAAACCAGCAAAATTTGTTGCAGAAAGAAGGTAATAATTTTTGCTTTCAATTTTTTTGACTAAGCAAACTTAAGTCCTGCAGGTTTAAGCCTCATTCTATCTGATCTATGCTGAACTATTTCACTTTTTCGACAACTTCCGAACGAGCTGTGCTTGATATAATTTTCGCAGAGAACATACTAAATGACTTGTAGCAGAACTAAACAGAGAAAAAAAACATATATAATACTCGCGAATAAACTAGAAATTATAATTATAGTTACTTGCATGAAATGGTGCAGGTAAATGTCCAAGAGGAAAAATTTTATGTCTTGGTAAATTATGTATAGGCATCAATTCTTCCTCCGTTTTCTTTTCAAGAAAGGCATTGCACTGAGCCTCAAAAACCCAGTATCACTCTGAGTGTTTTCTGGCACAGGCGAACTCACTTTGGAATGATCACCGTTGTCTATTGTATTTAAACTATCCATACTTCGCCCAGTATCGAAATCATTCATCTTTCCTCCATCTTGCATAACATTCAAAGGTCTTTTCATACTGGAAACTGATGGAACCGAACCATTATCCCTTGCAGTTTCTTCCATAATTCCAGAGAGATTAGAAGAATCAGCTGTTTCCCAGACAGCAGGCATAGATGGGCTGTGAGCAGCATCTTGATTGGTGCATGTCTCACTTTCGTCCATGCAAAAACCGCCTCCCATCTTAAGGTAATCTTCAGAGACATAAACTTCACTTGGACAGCTATTTGGGCTCACACCAGCTTGACCACTTCCATCATCATCAGTGAAGAACTGCTCTCCCCCATCAAGATAGTCCTTGGCGAAGTTGTCAGGCAAAGGATCTTCCACTTTGTGCTGTTCCTTGTCACGGAAGCTAATATTGCCGTCTCCACTTGTCCCAACAAATCTGAACATGCCTGGTTCTACCGCCTCTTCATTAGACTCTTTGTCACCCTGGTCTAATAATGCCCTGTCCACATCAATTTCGATGTTGTCCACAGTGTAATTTACAGGCTTCCTTGCACGCACCGACTGGAATACAAAGAAAATAATGGGTAAAAAGTTGAAGCCTTGGTATGAAAAGATGAACAATACAACAAAAATTCTCATAAAATAAGATTATCTTAAGTATCAAATCTATTTTATTCCAATAGAATAGAGCATCCAGTTTAATATATTTCAGAGTCGTCCTTACTGCTTAACAAGAGGGAATAGAAGGCAACTAGTTCAAAAAAAAAAAAAAAAAAACTACAGAAAAATTATGGAGCAGCAACCCAACTCCGAACAAAAAAAAAAAAAAACTATAAATTGCCCAAAATGGTTAGGAGCAAACGAAATGAATTAGCAGTCATAAAAGCTAAGTTTTCATTTGAACTGGCATAATTTGCATCTTCGTAAGATATAATAAAGCAGTCCATGTAAGTGCTTATGTGAATTTAGCAAAATAGAAATACATCCTCAAGCTATTAATGAAGCAAGAATAAACAAGTAGTTCAACTTACCCTTCGTACTTCTTGTGGCCTTTCTAACTTCTCAACACAAACTTCTAACTCATCATCGCCACCACTGACATAACCATAGCTCGAATCAGAATCAGATAATTCAATTCCACCTTCTTTTCCTCTTCCTCCTCTGCGACCTCTCCCTCTTCCCTTACCTTTTCCACCCCCACGTCCTTTATGGGTGTTTAGACTGCCATCTGCCTGCCATTGCTGTCCTGAATTTCCTGCTTTAGTCGAAACAGTTTCACCAGCCGTTTTTTTCCTAGACCGCTTCAGGACAGATTTTTCCAAAGAGTCAGTCTTATCACTGTACATGCCTCCCTTTGTTCTCTTTGAAGGTGTTTCTGGTTTAGAGTCAGTAGATTTACTAGGCCTACTTGATCTTTTGTTTCTACCTTTAGAAGGTTCTTTCACATCATCATCCATCAGCTCTGAGGATTTACATCCTGTGATCCCTTTAAGAGCTTTCTTGATTCTCTTGCTGCGGATTTTTGCAAATCTCTCGTTGAAAGAGTAAAATGCTTCCAGCCGTAGTTGAGTCTTCAAATGAGCCACAAACAAAATTTTTTTTAGCATCGAGGTTAGTCCAAACAGAACTAGGACATCAGGAAACAGAAAAGAAAAAGGTTGCACAAAACTTATGCACGGATTATTCTTTGGCTATTCAGATCATGCATGTGCTAGGGTATGGCTCTTGCATGTGCACACAGCAAGCATGTATATATAAACAAGAAGCAGAGAGAAACCACCTCATGTTTATTGTACTCTTTCAGAACAGGTAACAACAACTCATCTGACTTTTGGACGCCCCAAGAAAACTTTTCCCAGCATAATCTGCACATAACAAACGTAGACAGAATCATCACCAGAGTATGACCATAATTGCAAGTTCTCTACAAAACAAAGCTCCCATAAAAGAAAATGAGAAAGTCACTGGCCCATGGAGATGTTGACAATAGATTGCGTTGAGACAAAGAAAAAATGCTGAGATCATTAATGCACAGCAACTACTACCAAATCCCATGTGTAAAAAGCCAGATGCAGAATGGATAAGAATTAACAATTCAAGATCTTGACAGAAAGACAAGCTAGCAACCTTGTATATAAAGCGTGAATATTGTAACTTGCCTGCGAAGAACATGAAGATCTGGTTTTCCCCATGTGAACGGCTCGGTTGATTTGTCAACTTGGGGATGCATATAAGCAGAAATTACAGCTTTACTTGGAAAAGACAAAGGAACATGCCAGTTCTTGCTCACATTTCTCTGAACAAAATTAAATCTCACGATATTCAAAAAGGCAGGATCCCAGATTGACTTCATCACACATATGTGCACTAAAAGAAAAGCCTACGGAGTAGAAAATAAAAAGAAAAAGATCTCACATGTTTATCCATGAAAATCTGCTTTATCTTCTCAATGTGGTCTGCGTAATTTTTTTCCTCACGAGCTTCCGAAATATTCTGGCCAAATGAATCGACTCCCACATTGCTATTTGCAGAATTTGAATTGCAACTTTTTCTTGCACTGATATCATTGTGTACATCAAACTTTCCCAAAATGTTTGGATCTGGTGAATCAATCCACTCCTGGAATTTCTCAAGGCCATCATCTTCAGGGAATGCATTCACAACCTCAATGGCATTAACAATGCCAATCCCACTACACGAAATCCAACTCGTTAAAGTTCATATACAAAATAAAGAAATCACCAAATCTAGCATGCATCCAAACCATTCTTAATTTCCCACAACAAATAACCAGCAACAAGAGCATATATGCAGGTCAACGAAATGTTTTATCAAGAGAACGAATGCATACATAAAATCCTGAATGTTCAAGAAAAAAGCATGTCTACCACATTCTCTATTAACTTGGGGAAACAATAAAGTGGCTGTTCATTACCTAATGCCCTCAGTATAATCACTCCCAAGAAGTAGAGCCATGCGAATTAATTTTTCCCTGGTTAAGCCTAACTCTTTTTCAATATCCTGAGAACCAAAATAAAAGAGCGTTAAAGCACACATGTAAAGAACTAAGTGGTTCGGCTGGCTTTCTGTAAAAGTGCAAAAAGAAAGCTACATTAATTTCAAATTCATTGATAAAAATCACATATCATAAGGCTTGTTATCTTAGAGGGGAAAACTAGAAGCATAAATAGGACTATCTAGAGGCATGAATTACACATGATGCTCAAAAGAATTTGAGGCCTGTTTGGGGGGCAGAGGTGAAACTCCAGGATTTCAACAAACCTTCATGAAGTATGTCTCAACATATTTGCGGTCATCAAATATATTCTTGTACACATTTCGGGCCCCAAATAAGAACACATCAGAGTCATCAGTCACAACACCATCAACAAGTTCTGCAAGCTCCATGTAAGCACATTGAGCCTCTGCTTCCATCGGTGCTATGATATATGGTAAGCCAAACATCTGCAGCAGTTCCTGCACATAACAGTAAACAAAGATAAAATCAAATTTGATTCCCCTGAATGAAAAAACTATGATGATACTTGATAGTATCACTTGAAATGATATATAATTAACAATCAGTGAACCACGAGTATCTGGAAACAGTTCTCCTTAATCATTTACATCCAAATTCAAAACTGAGACCCAGTAAGATGATCTGACAGATTTGAAACTATTCATACAAACCAGCAAGCTATATTTCTCCTCCAATTCAAAAAAACCATCCATCATACAATTTCCTTGGATTTCCACAAGTGAAAATAGTGAAATGGACACGGAAAATCAACCATCCTGATACAATTCTTCTAGTGTTCAGAAAATGCATAAATCATTGCTATATGAAGAGTTCCAATAGCAACTTATAGTGAATTTTGTAACATTATTCAGTCCTAGATGATTATAGTATAAAGTGACTGTGGTCTAGATTAGTAAATACTGTCACAAAACCAATCCTGCTTATGGGAACTTAACCATCTGAAAATAAAAGAGCAACACTTTAAACATGGAAATATACTATATCTTTTTATCTTTTAGAAAGTCGACGAACTAATTATATGCCTCCAGGGTCTGTATCTGAGTTTGATAGAATAAATAATGGATATATAATCATTGCTGGAACCATGTTAAGGAAAAAATCAATCATCCCAAAAATTCATTTCTCAAACAATGTAATTTAACATAATCATACCAAAGTTGAAGCACAAACCTGACATTCTGTAAACATCTCACTGCTGACTGATTCTGCATTGCGTTCAAGCTTCTTCTGTTCATAACCAAGTTTCCTACTTTCTTCACCAAGAATCAATATTTCCTCCTGCAAAGTAGAATTTGATAAATCTGCCTGAAAATTCTCATTGCTCACAAGTTTGTCCATGTCCTGCTCCTTTTTGTTAAATAGATTATCAGAATTCTTTTCTTCAGCCAAGTTCAGCTCAACGTCAGCGCCAATTGTTGAATCTACAGATGGCTCCATGAAAGATGTTGAAGGGTTGGTTACCTCAACAGGATGACATGCTGATGGTTCTGCTTCCTTTTTATTTCCCTCATCATCAACTGATTTAGCAAAAAGCATGCTGCTGCCTACTGCTGAAGGAGCCCGAGCAGAGGTAGATAACCCTATGTCCTCAACAATAGTGTCTGAAGATTGCTCCACAATCACATGGATCTCCTTTGCTTCCAAAGGAGCAGCTGATTCTGCAGATGGTATTTCTTTGTGGAGACTCACCGCTATCTTTGCATCTTGACTTGGTTGTCTATCATTTGATTTATTTCTCAGGATGTGCATGTTATCAGGATTACATAACTCAGACAACTTTAACTGGCTCTGTGAAGAAAAAACCTGCGAGATATCTCTTTGACCAGCCCTATCCATCCTTCCAATTGCCAAAGTTTCAGAAAAGGATTCATCTTTCTTGGTAGCATCCTTCTCAGGTTGAATTAGCCCACCAGTCTTATCTTCTTGATCAAGGGATCTAACATCCTTGTAAAAAAAAATTTCAGAGATCTTTAATTTTTCACACCCAGATGATGAAATATTGAATTTCTCAGCCCCAAGATCCTCAAGACTTCTTCTTATTGCTTCCTGCAAATCAGCCTCTTCCTCCATATGGCCTCTGGAAGTTGGCTTTCCTGATTCAGATGGGAATGAGGAATCTGTGTGATCACCACCTCCATCCTCCCATTCCACTTCACTATCATCACCATTGCCACCGTCCTTATGAGGGGGATTAGTCTCTAATGCCAGATCATTAAAAGAACTATCACCTGTTCTTTCGGTAAATCCTTCCTCCCAATCACTATCTGAAGCAGAATCTGAAGTCAGCCTTTTTGATATAACATTGTCAGAAGAAGATATCTTAATAGGTTCTCCAGATACTAAAGAAGTAAATACATCATCATCACTGTTAAAACACTTACTTCCACCATCAACTTCAAATGATATCCGTATAGAACCCTCATTATTCAAGATAGACTGCTGATTTATACCATTCAATTTAACAGAGTCACCATTGTTGTCGTGGGAACTTTCTACATGTGGTTTTTCACTAGAAATGGTTTTTAGAGAATCAATCTTATCTCTATTCAGCTCAGACTGAGCACTTGCAGTCTCGTTTGTGCGTGTTCTTTCTTGTTCAATTTCTTTCATTAAATCCAAGTTCCTTTGCAAATCACGCGTCATGCGCATCCCCATAGCTCTCACTCTACTAACTCGAATACGACCCATTTCATCCAGATATGTCTCAACATTTTCATCAAACGCCCTTCTAGATTCATCTTGGACCAATCCTGTAATGGCATTGGACTTACTAGTAGATGCACCACAATCCACAGCATCTGAAGAAGGATTCCTTATTGGTGTCTGTTGTTGCTTGTTTCCATTTCTTTGCACTCCAGTAGATACCAGCAACCTTAACATATATAACAAAGAAATGGTCAATTTCAAAGTCTATTCGAATGAAGGCATGCAAAACTTAGAAACATCATATGTAAATGAGCAACTGTCATCAAGGATGTATGATAACGTAATAATAAAGAGGGTCTTCTCTTATCATTTTTTTGCTCTTTTCTTTTGTGTGTGTGTGTGTGTGGAGGGGTGGGAGGACCAAGGGAAAATGCAATTACTTACTGTTTGTCCCCTGTAAAAGATGAAGAGAAAATAAATTCCCTATTAGCTTCAGAGGCTATTCGTGAAGACTGAACACCACCTACGCCATTCCCAGCAGCAGCTTTCTGCACTTGATCTATTTCCCGGCGGAAAGCAACAGTCTTAAGGTAAGCCTCTATTTGTAGCTCAGAAAATTTTTCTGGTGCCTAGATGGACATGAAAAGCACAATAAGATAAACCCACAAGATTTAAGAGGAACTACACATTAATGTGATACATGACACTATGAACAGAGACAACCAATGTTTTAGGAAATCAAATATAACTATCACTGACTTTCAACAGCAAAATAAAACCTAAACTTCAAAAATTATAGAAAACATCCAGAATACATTCATATATGACATAACATAAACAATAATAATTGAAGAACTGACCTTCTTGACTTTTTGATACTTTTGTCTATTTTCAGCCATCAATCTCTCTCTCATCTACAAATGAAATATTAACAACTAATATCAAAGGACGACAGTAATATATGGAGAGATCTGAAAACTCCATCTCATAAGGCAACACAAAATGTGCAAGTGAAATTTCACCTGAACAAGAAGATCAAGTTGCATTGATGGTGGCAGAGCTGCTAAGACAGCCGGATCAACTTTTCCAGGCATTTCTGGCTGTGAAATAGATCCATTGCAAACACCATGAGACACTAAGACATGGATATACAGTCCAACATATGCAAATAGTGAACAAAACATGGGTTAAGAACTTCAAAACCCCAAAGCGGAAATCTACTTCTCAAGCAAGGGTGTGGGATGAGAAATTGAACATGACACGCAAATGGTACTCATGGTCTTTCTATGGTTGAACTTGAAAATGAAAATTAAGGCAACCAAACAAACAACTCTGAGAAACACCGAAGCAATAATCTATGCAGACTGTCATTAGAAAGATAAGTTCATATCTCAAAAAGGCAGACTCACCAGTATCATTTCTTCATCCTCATCATTGCCTTCCTCCTCAGAAACAATTGCAGCAGCAGATGTTGATGCAGCCTTAGTTAAATTCTCATCTTCCTCGGCCGCAATAGATGCTGCCAACCTAAATTAACTCATTAACACAATTATATGCATATTCAACTAGAAACAAAAATACTGTAACAACCACCACACTATAAGACTTACATTTCATCTAGCTTTTCCTGGTTGTGAGTCTCTCCTACAGCATCATCCCTCTCTAAAATTCTCCTTTCCACACCTGCTAGATCTATCAAAACCTCCTTTGCGGTACTTTTGTGAACCTCATTCTGGTTTACAGCATCCATTAGCAATATTTAAAAAAAATATCTGATCATTAGCAACAGCGTCAATTCACTATTTTAAGCCTTTGAGCAGATAAGTTCATGTCTCTTCAGAGTTAGCTACAATATTTGCCCCACCTTTACAGCTTAATTCAGAAATGTAAAAAGAAAAGGCTTTTCAATAATCTAATGCAACATTGCAGTATTATATATAAAAATCAAGCTTAGACACTAGGACAGGAAAAGTTCATAAAAAGCAAATCCCAATACCATACAACAAATATAAACCTAGAGAAAGTAAATAATATCAGATAACTAACTGCACAACATAGAACAATCAGAACAACACAAAAGCAAGTTCACACGCATTTTTGACACCAGATGAAATAAAAATTCAGAATGCCATTCATGTTAACTGCAGTAATAGAACTCAAGCTGTCCACAACTTTTCTAAGCATGGGTTATCATGATATTCTGCAACTGTGGATATATATTTCATGCTAAGATCAATTGTAAACAAACATAAATATTCAAGAACAAACCTTGTTAACTTCTTGATTATGTTTTCTGTTTTCCAATGCCCGTCTCTCTCTCATCTATCCTATAAAAGATACCATCATCAAATTCCACTATAACAACAAAAAGGGCACATCAAGAAATCTGAAAAAAGCAGTTCGCAGAAAAACCTAGAACCTTGTGTACTCTCACCACTTCTTACTTACCAGAAGATCACGTTGCATGGATGGAGGCAGAGAGGCCAAGACAGCTGGATCAACATTACCATGCAATTCTAGCTGAAATAAAAAATGTAATTCATAAAATAATTAGCATATTGAAGTCTCCCAGCATAAGGGGCCTGAATCAACCTAAAAATTTCAGCCACCGAAAGAATAGTATCCCATAAAGATATGGTTTAGATCATCTATATTGATATGTATTTTCAAATTTGTACAGGCAAAAGAAAGAAAATATATTAAGCTTCCAAACTGTCTGTAACAACTTGCATGCCTTGGATGATTAGCCTGCAATTTTAACATAGATATAAAGCAACCCTCAATCTAGCCAAAATTAGTAATCCCATGAAATTGTAAATGAAGTTAACCATTAAAAAATTATCTAACAACACTTAACCGTAGAAATAATAAAATTTGTAACACATGTTTATGAATGTACAATTTACCAGTATGATCTCTTCATTTTCATCATTGTCCTCCTCCTCCTCCTCCCAAGCAGCAGATGTTGATGCATTATTGTTGAAATACCCATCTTTCTCTGCTGCAATAGATGCTTGCAACCTATATCAAACTCATTAAACCAACTGATAAGGTTACCAAACCACACTCAAAATTATGGCCGTAACTAGAATCACATAATGTCTCACATTTCATCCAACATTTGCTGATCATAACTTTCCACATCATTCTTCACCATTTCACTCTCCTCTATATGGGTTTGATCTGACAAAACCTTCTTACCCTTACCCTTAGCATCATCAGCATTCTGCTTTTTTCTCTGGTTCTCAAGATCCTTTGCCAATTCTTTTAGCCTCATTGACTTGAGCTATAACCAGAAAATAGACTTAAACATGTCACATAAACATCCACTCATAAAATCACATTAAAATGAACAGCAGAAATTTACTCAATCCTAAGCTTTCAGAAAGACATAAACCAAGACAGCAACTGAAACTGATGCATTGTGCTGAGTAAAGATAAGTTGTCATTCGTCAAGAGTATAACAACAATAATAAGTTTTTTTCTCATATCACCCAGTAAAAGCAGCAATTACACTCAATAGTGTGTTTGGAAAGTCTAGAAATGTAAGAATTTAATTCTATTTAGCCCATTATTGTGTTTGGAAAGCCCAAAATTACCTAAAATTCAAATTCTTTCAACTTGACATAAATCATGTGAAAGAATTCAATTGATTTTTTTTTTTTTTTCCAAATGCTTTATTTTTTTCAGCAACTATAACCTTTCCTAACTTGAGAATTGCATAGTAGAATTCAACTGAATCGAATTCATGCAATTTTATACAGTCCCAACACTACCAAAGGCATTTCAAAAGAAATAAAAGCATGCAAAAAATGACATCATTTTCGAAGAATTCAATTCAATTAAACTCCCAAACAATAATTCATTCCAACAAGGCCAATAAGCTGAGCAAAACTCAACATTTAAACAAAATACATACAAGTGATAATCAAAAGAACAATAATTTCAAGCCAAATTGCTATATATAAAGAAAAAAAAAAACACTAACATGATTAAGTAGTAATTTCTCAGCAGTTTTACGAATTTTAGCCTGAGCGTTATCGCGCTGCCTGCGTCGCGCAATAACAGTACGACGTTTCAAAGCAGGAGTAGCACCGTCGAAGACGAAAACAGGCTTAGTTCTCAGATACAAAAGCTTGCAAATTCTTCGAAAAAACCCTAGCAAATGGGCGTTGCGCACCATTTCTCCTTTCTCATCTCTCATAGCTTTCATGAATTGAACCATCCATATGCTCGCATCTATTAATACAAACACAAATTAGACAAAATTTTAATTTTTGTGCAGTTTCATTGATTTTATTGAATTTTCTATTTTTTTACCGATTGCGAGTTTCTTGCCGGAGAGGGTTTCGACGGAAACGCGGCGGCCGACGGGAGCCAGTAGGTCCCACAGACCGTGGACTCCCATTGCTTTTTTTTTTTTTTTTGGATTATTTAGATTGTGATCATACAATTTTAGTTGCGAGGAAATCTGTTCGTGTAAAGAATTGATCGTTGCCGCCAAATAGAGAAATGATTGTTGAAAGCAAGCAAGAAAATCTACAAACGACACCGTCTTGCTGCTAGTGATCAAAGATTTTTTATTATTATTATTTGTTATTTATTTTGAAATTGAGGTGGGAAAGATCTATGGTGATTTTTTTTTTTTTTGTTATTATTGAATGAGAGAGTATTGAATATCAAATTTTTTTCATCAAAAAAATCCTCTAATCTTAATTATTAACAAAGTAAATTTTATAAATAAAGTAACGACATACGACACCCTGAAAACAAAAGTATTGTTTTGTCTTAAGGGTTAATTGCTAAAAACTACGGCGGCGTTTGTTTAGACTAAAATAAGGTAGGAAATGGGAATGAGAATGATTCATTCACATTGTTATTGTTTGTTTTTTACTAATAGACTATTGGAATGGGAATCCATTCCCCTAGGAATGGAAATGATTCATTCCACCCCAAAATGCAATGAATCAAATTTCATTCTTTTTTTAAAAAAAAAAAATTCTTTTTTTTTCTTTTCTCATTTTTTTATTTTTATTTTCACCTGATTTTTTCTTTCTTTTTTCCTTCTCTCTCTTTTTTTTTTTATTTTTTCCTTATTTTCCCCTCATCTTTTATTTTTATTTTTTCTTAAATTTTCCATCCTCCTTTTTTATTTCTATTTTTTCTTATGCTCCTCTTCTTCTTTTTATTTCTCTCTTTTCTTATTTTTTCTATTGCCCTCCTTCTTTTTTCCTTTCCTTTTTTTATTTTTATTTTCTCCTTACTTTTTTTTTTCT
>CATIWO010417902.1:0-12152 GCA_949673435.1 Macaranga tanarius
CTTAATTAAGTTAATAATATAAAAAATAGTAATAAAAATTATTATTTTATAATTTTTAATTAATAAATATTGTATTCAAAATAACAATTAATATCTCTAAAAAATTTAAAATATTTTAATATAAATAAAGTTATAAATAATATAAATCAAATAAATTACATTTTCATTTATTATTTGACTGAATTATGATTTATTGATCATCTATTTTATTATTCTATTGTATGTAACTAATAAATATCATATTAAATTATTTATAAATATTTATATATTTTCAATATACATAGCACTATATATCGAGAAATACATTGGTTAAATGGATTTTTTAATATAAATTAAATAAAATTTTTGACAAAAAGTTGATTAATGGGTTAATTATATTGATGGTCACTAAATTTTACAATTATTTCATTTTGGTTACTAAACTTCAATTGATTTCGTTTCAGTCACCAATCTGAGTTGGTATATGACTTTGATATTGATATGGCGAATATTCTTAGAATATTATAAGTCTGGCTGTCACATCAGCAATACACCGCCGCCAGGTGACCGATACTTAAATTAAAGTTTAGTTATAAAAAATAAATCAATTAAAATTTAATACGCAAAATGTAATTATTACAAAGTTAGGTAAACACCAAAATATTTAATCCATAGCTAATAATATTCTTCATAATATTACCAGTTTTAAAAACTTCATTTAAGTAATTAATTTGCTCATAGACTTATACCTAGCTATTTTCCTAGCTCTAAAGGATAAAGAATTCCTAGCTCCAAAGAGTAAAAAGCATAAGAAATTGTACAATTTTTTGAAGAATTTTCTAAGAAATTAAGCAAAAAAAAAAAAGCTATATAGTGATCAACAAATGGCCATGCATGTATATCTAAAAATAAACAAATAAAATTCTTTGCTATTTCCGTAGCTAACTGAAACTAACAATGGAACAACAACAGAAAAATTCCGCTGCAAAAACTGTTGTCGCAAACCAATAGAAGCAACAAGAAATAATTAATTTCCATATGTAAAAGGGAAAAAAAAAAGGGTTGTTACCTGTATATAGACAAGAGGAGAGAATCCTAAATCAGGACCAAGAACTTGATCATGTGCAAGAACAAAGCAATCCAAATTCTCATCATTATTTGCGATCCATTGCTCTATAGTTTTATCACAAGATGCTTCAACAATTCTAACACCGCCATCGTTGCATTTTATGAAAGGTCTACCACCACCACCAGTTTCTTCACATCTCCTTATCCTTCCTGAAGTAGTATAGTACAGAGCTAGCCATGGAAACATTGGCTTCTTCAACTCATAAATGGTCAAGCCTTCAACCGCTTCAGCTGTGAAGAAATACACACCTTTGATGTAATGAAGCTTCAAAGCCAAGTCCATGTTTGTCAGCTCATGGTCCTTGACTTTGTCTCCAGTGACCGTCGCAGGAACCACTGAGGATAGCCGTATGCTTGATATTGGTGCGGAGGCCGGAGTTTGTTGCAACATGGTCATCACTCATCAAGAACAGGAAAAATGTGAGTTTGGTGTTGTGATATGAGCATAGGCAGTGATGTTGATAAATAGATGCATAGGTAGTGTTTCCTTTATCTAATTAAATTGGATCCACCGCAAGTTATTAACGGGATGGATGCGACAATGGTGGCCAATTTCACATTTATTATCGTTTGGATACTAAATTTTAATATTTTTTTTGGTTATTTATAAAAAAAAATGCATCAACTTTGGCGCTTTTGGCAATTTAATCATTAACTTCCAATTTTGGTAATTTTATGCATAAATTTTTTTATTTTTGCAATTTTATGCACCTGTTGAAAATCCGGTGAAATCTTGATGACGTAGCCACCGGAAAATCTGAGTCACTCCATGTTGGCGCCACGTCAAAATACATCTTTTTGATAATTCGTAAAACAATGCACAAACTTTGATATTTTTTGCAATTGTATATCATGAACTATTACTTTTTTGGCAAATTGATGCTCAAGTATATGCATTTTGAATTAATATATATAAAACGATTATTTAAACGATGAGAGTTCAAAATTAAATTTTTTAATTAAAAATTATTAAATTTTTTAATTATTATTTTATTTCAATTGTTACATGCAAATTGATACTTATTTTATTACTTTGAGTTAAATTATTATTTATAAAATAATTTAAGTAGCTTAAATTTTAATTTTTATATAATTAAATTAATAATAAATAGCAATTTCTTAAAATTTTATATTTGAATTCTTAAATTTTTAAAAAATATCATTCAATATTTTAGAATTTAATTAATTTTTTAGAAAATATTATGATTTTATAATCATATAAAAATGTTAATTTAATAAATACTATAAAAATTACTATTTAATGTTACATTAATTAAATAAAAATTTAAACTAATTAAATTATTTATAAATAATAATTTATATCAAAATAATAAAATAAGTATTAATTTGAATATAACAATTGAATAAAAATAATAATAAACAACATTAATAATTTTTAAATTAAAAATTTAATTTTGAACTCTAATTGCTTATATAATCGTTCTACATGCATCAAATGAAAAAATATACATTAAACTATATATAATCGTTCTATGTGTATCAATTGAAAAAATATACATTAAACTATATATATATATATACATGCATCAATTTTCCAAAAAATTAATAGTTCACGATAAAATTGTAAAAAATATCAAAGTTTGTGCATTGTTTTACAAATTATCAAAAAGATACATTTTGACGTGGCACCTACGTGGACTGACTCAGATTTTTCGGTGGCCACATCAACAAGATTTCACCGAATTTTCAACTGGTGCATAAAATTACAAAAATAAAAAAGTTTATGCATAAAATTACCAAAATTGAAAGTTCATGATTAAATTACCAAAATCGCCAAAGTTCATGCATTTTTTTTATAAATAACCCTAATTAATATTAGGGTTATTTACAAAAATATATATATATACTTTAGCGTTTTTTATAATTTAATGATATATTTTTAATTTTGACAATTTTATATACAAATTTTTTTATTTTTACAATTCTATGCACCAGTTGAAAATCCAGTGAAATCTTGCTGACGTGGCAACTGGAAAAATCTGAGTCAGCCCATGTAGGCACCACGTCAAAATGCATATTTTTGATAATTTATAAAATAATGCACAAACTTTAATATTTGTTGCAATTATATCACAAACTATTTATTGTTTGGAATATATATATATAATCGTTCTATATGTATCAATTGAAAAAATATACATTAAACTATATATATATACACATGCATCAATTTTCCAAAAAATTAATAGTTCACGATAAAATTGTAAAAAATATCAAAGTTTGTGCATTGTTTTACAAATTATCAAAAAGATACATTTTGATGTGGCACCTACGTGAACTGACTCAGATTTTTCGATGGCCATGTCAACAAGATTTCATCAAAATTTCAACTGGTGCATAAAATTACAAAAATAAAAAAGTTTATGCATAAAATTACCAAAATTGAAAGTTTATGATTAAATTACCAAAATCGCCAAAGTTCATGCATTTTTTTTTTATAAATAACCGTAATTAATATTAGGGTTATTTACAAAAAATATATATATACTTTAGCGTTTTTTGTAATTTAATCATATATTTTTAATTTTGGCAATTTTATGTACAAATTTTTTTATTTTTACAATTCTATGCACCAGTTGAAGATCCAGTGAAATCTTACTGATGTGGCAACTGGAAAAATCTGAGTCAGTCCATGTAGGCACCACGTCAAAATGCATCTTTTTGATAATTTATAAAATAATGCACAAACTTTAATATTTGTTGCAATTATATCACAAACTATTTATTGTTTGGCAAATTTTTGTGTGTGTGTGTGTATGATTGGATTTGGTTTAAAACCGAACCAAACCGAAAAAACTGACTAATCGAACCTCCTGAAAATTTATAACCGAACCGACTAAAACCAAGCTGAACTAACTTGGTTCGGTCGGTTTTTTGGTTAATTATTTTTATTTTTTATTTTTTATTTATAATTTTTTAAAGTATATTCTTTAATTATATAACTAAAAAATATTTTTTATTTATAATTTTAGTATTTATGTACAATTTTTCTAATATATATATATATATATATATCGGTCAGTTCAGTTTTTTTGGTATATATATATATTGGTCAGTTCAGTTTTTTTAGTTTTTCAAACTCAAAACTAAAACCGAACCAACTAACCAAATCTTTTAGTATCTAAAACCGAACCGAACCTATATATAACCGAACCAATCGGTTCGGTTAGGTTAAACGGTTTTCAGTCTTTTTTGCACACCCATATATATATATATATATATATATATATATAATGTATTATTTTTTAATTAATACATGTAAAATGATTATTTAAACAATGAGAGTTGAAAATTAAATTTTTTAATTAAAAAATTATTAATTTTGTTAATTATCATTTTAATTCAATTGTTAGATGCAAATTGATACTTATCTTATTATTTCGAGGTAAATTATTATTTATAAAATAATTTAAGTAGTGTAAATTTTTATTTTTATTTAATTAAAGTAATATTAAATAGTAATTTTTTAAAATTTATATTTGAGTTCTTAAACTTTTAAAAAATATCATTCGATATATTAGAATTTAATTAATTTTTTTACATTTTATAAAATATTATGATTTTATAATCTAATAAAAATGTTAATTTAATTAATACTATAAAAATTAATATTTAATGTTACATTAATTAAATAAAAATTTAAAATTTAAACTAATTAAATTATTTTTTAAATAATAATTTAAATCAAAATAATAAAATAAGTATTAATTTGAATATAACAATTCAATTAAAATTAATAATTAACAACATTAATAATTTTTTAATTAAAAATTTAATTTTGGACTCTGATTGCTTATATAATCGTTCTACATATATCGATTGAAAAAAATATACACTAAACAAAAAATATATACATACATGCATCAATTTACCAAAAAATTAATAGTTCATGATCAAATTATAAAAAATATCAAAGTTTGTGCATTGTTTTTCAAATTATCAAAAAGATTCATTTTGATATGGCGCCTACGTGGACTGACTCAAATTTTTTCAGTGGCCACGTCAGCAAGATTTCATCGGATTTTTAACTGGTGCATAAAATTGTAAAAATAAAAAAGTTTGTGTATAAAATTGTCAAAATTAAAAGTATATTTTAAAATTGCAAAAAGCCCTAAAATATATGTATTTTTTTGTAAATAACCCTTAATATTATATATTATATTTAATTTTAATTATTTACCTCATTTATGCACATTAAAGTATATTTAATATTTTCAATTATATCTTTTAATGTGATCTTTGTATGTAAATTTTTTTTTAAAATGGAAGTTCTAAATTGAATTTTAGTAATATTTATTTAATTATGGATATAAATATTATTTTTTCGAATTGTATAAAATACAACATCCACACAAAGGTTGAGCAATCAATTGAGTGATATTTTAAGCATTAAAAGCTTTATAACAACTACATTCAATTTTTTTCTTTGTAATTCTTATATTCAACTCTTGTGAGAGTTAGGGTAAGTTAGTTGATAGGATTCTTTCATCTACGCTTTCTTAGGTTAAGAAAAGGGGTAGTAAAGATCTTGATCAATAAGGTTTAAGCGTTAGCCTTGGAAAAACACTAGAGTGATAGGTTTAAGAGTGAACCTCTAGTGAAAACTCTTAGATTGGTTATAAAGGTTTAGTGTGAGCCTCAAAACACTTGGAACAACCTTTGTTAATTAGATTGGGATGGTTCAAAATTCTAACTAAGGGATAAGTTAAGTAAAAAAGTAGGATTGGTGATCATTCGAACTTCTGTAAATCAATCCCATTATTTTCTCTCTTGCTCTTAATCTCTTTTATCTTGTGTTCTTGATTGCCTTGCAATTTCATTTCCTTATCTCTAATTACCTTTCAAAATTCCTTTTTAATTCTTAAATCTTCACTTAATCAATCTAAAATTCCCATTCACCCCCCTCCACTCTAGAACTTTTCATAGAGTTCATGTCAATAGTGCTATCTAAAATGTCATGTATGCACCTATATACTCAATTTCAATCAAAATCAATGATGGATTATGTTTGCAAACAAGTTATGAGACATTTATACCAAACTTAAAAATAAACTAACAAAAATTTGGTCTTTCTACACCAGTAAAACCTAAATAAAACTACTATACATCCTTGTGCAATCAATGGGCTTAAATGCCAATCTGGCACCATAACTAAGGAGTCAATAAGCAATTAATTTTTGGAAAAAAGTACAAAAATACCCCTAACATTGTGCCCTAATCTCAAATCCGCACCTAACATTTTTCGATATGCAACTACACCCTTATGGCTTTGAAAACCATATATTTAAGCCCATATTACAAATGGTGTTAATTTTCACTGTTAATGGGGTCCACCGTTAATGATATGTATAAAGAAAAATGTTATATAAAGGTACATTTTTACCCCTAACGTTTATAGCAAGGAACAAATTTGCCCCTAAAGAAAATTTAAGAAAATTTAAATACAAAATTGTTTAAAAAATATTTGAACATCTTATCTAATAAAAATATTAAATAATTATTTTTTTCATACTCATGAAATCTACTAATACTAATACAATATTAAAATAATTTACATCTAATTTTTATGGAATTTTTTTAAAAAAAATTATTCCATTTAAAAAATTTAGAAATATTTAAATTAAAAATTTATTTCATTCTATATAAATTTTTTCTTTTTTTATTCACTCACAAAATAAAAATTAATAAATATTTATTTAAATGTAACAAATTAGGATGAGATGGATAAATAAATAAATATTTATTTATTTATTTATTTATTTTGGGAGAATAAAAAAAAAGCAAAATTTGATACAGGATGAGATGAATTTCTTTTATTTAAATATTCCTAGTATTTTTTAAATAGAATTGAATGAATTTATGTAATATTTTTTTTAAAACAATTCCCATAAAATATTAGATGTAAAATCCTTTTAATATCATATTACTATTAGTAAATCCTACGAGTATAAAAAAAATAATAAATAATTTTATTATATAAAAATTTAAATTTTTTTGAAAAATTTTTATGCTAAAATATTCTTAAATTTTTTTAGGGGTAAATTTGTTTCTTATTATAAACATTAAGGGCAAGAATGTACTTTTATCTAATTTTTTTTTACATGTTAGTAATAGTGGACCCACTAATATTGAGAATTAATATCGTTTGTAAGAGGGGTTTAACTATATAATTTTCAAAACGATAATGGTGTATTTGTACGTCAAAAAAGTTAGGTACGGATTTGAGATTATGACACAACATTAGGGGTATTTTTGTACCTTTTTCCATTTATTTTTTTGAACTATTCACTGGATAAAAGTAATCCAACAGAACACAAAGATAGGCCCCAAATAATAGTTAGTCACCAAGATTATTAAAAGTGGGTAAAATCTCCTAATGATTAAAATCTAAAAAATCAAGTCATAAGAACATAGGGCTAGAAATTAGAAGCGGTACTAGCCAAGGAACATAGTTACTCAACATATATTTTTAAAAAGTTTTATTCTTTATTTTTTGGGCGTCCTATCTTTATTAATGTGGCTTGTAGGCTTCTTTAAATCATTACTTCCGATGATAATCATATCATTGTCTAGAGAAAAGGCTTGGAAGGCATAGAGATCTTGAGCTATCAAATGACAGTAGGGGCTAGTGCTATTGATGAACTTGTAGTCATCTTCTTTATAAAAAAAAATACTTCTCTATCCAGAAGAAGGCTTGTTTACCAAATCCATTATGGTCCTGTATTGGTTGCTAGAGGTGAGGATTTCCTTGTTTTCTTGATCATTTTATCGTTGAATGTTCTTGTGTGTCTTTCTTTCACTATAGCCCTCAAACCAAGATCCATATTCCAGTTTTTGTTTTAAAGTCTAGGTTGTATCCACTATAGTTTTGAAATCTTTGCAACATTCTGTTATATGTCCTTCTGGCTAATAAACAAAATCCTTTATGAATAACTTAGTCAAATCAATAGAGGCTCTAGTCCTTATGATTAATTCACCATTTGCATTGAATGTATGTTGAAGACTTAGGGTCAGAATTTCTATAAAGCATTCTCTTATTAATAAGATTAGGTAAAGGTCTCCTAATAGATCTTTAGAGAGATCCAGAATATGGATCTAGAAACACTGTGAGGTGAAATAGTTTTCATCTAGAGGTTGATTAAAATATCATTCTTTGAAGACAAGAAGACTACTGAATAGGATCTAGGGTCCTTGGTTCAACATTTTCTTCATATCTTCTGCTTATTCAAAATGGAATAAGAATATATTTTTCATTCCGGTCTCCATGACTATGAATTTTCCCATATAATTTTAATGGCTAATGAGAAAATGATGGACCTATTGGCTGGAGAAAGGTTTGTTGTTTAATATTCTACCAGCTAAGTGTTGAGTGGTGAACAATAGTTGATGAGTATTCATGGTGTGAAGGGGGTAAGTAAGTACTATTACTATGAAGATACTTATGATCTACATGGATTTATTCCTTAAAATCTATCTTATAAACTCACCAATCTTCATAAATTCTTTTTGCAGAGAGGATCTACTAAGAGGTCTTTAGAGGTACTTGAGATTAAAGGGTCTTTGAATAAAAAGATCAAGACTTTTGCTTGGTTTGAAAAGGGATAATATGATGATCTAGTAACGACAAACTCTATCAAAATTTATCAAAGATTTCACTAGTTTAGAGCAAAGCATAGAGCTAAGAAATACTTTGTTACTCAAATTTCTTAAATCTTGATCTTTTTTAATAATATGTTTTGATTAGGTAGAGAGACAAAGCCTAGAAATAGTTATACAAAATAAAGAGATTAATCATAAGGAGACGAAGGCAACACCATTAATCATTAACCTTACTTGAACTAGATTTTGTTTCAGTAATTGTTATGACTAATGATCAAAATTAAAACAGATAAGCAAAAAAAAAAAAAAAACAAACAAACAAAAAAAAACAAAAAGAAGGAGCATTAAGATTAAGAGCTTTTTTTGTTAGTTGCTTGGTAGGTTGGTCATTCCTCTCCTCCATAAGATAATATAAACTAATTATATAGTATATTCAGTTACAATTTAAATAAAATTAGATCTCTTCTTCTAATTAGATGAACTTTTACATAATTTTAAGAAATTTTATTGAAGTTTAATAAAAAAAATAATTATTATGATTTAAATAATTATAAATAAAAAATATAAAAAAATATATATATAAAAAAAGAGATTTATAGTAAGTGAGAAAAGAGGAAAACTAATGTTAGAAATGTCGAAAAAAATACTAAAAACTTAATGTTGAGTGAAGAATTTTATTAAAGTTTATTAAAAGTAATTAAAATTAATTTAATTAATTTTGAATCGTTTGAAGATTAAGTATGATAATAATTTTAAAAATTGTGTCTAAATTTTTTTTAAGAGAAAAAGTATTAAGTTAAAAAAATTTAAAAGTGATGTATAATTACTAAAAAGAAGAAAAATATTAATGTTAAAAGTACTTAAATCATGATAAAAATTAATTATAATGACCAATTTTTGTTAAAATTTTAATAAAATATCATTAAATTATTTATTAATTTTATTATCTAATGCTTCATTATGATTATAATTTAAAAATAGTACATAGAAATATTTTTCAAAAAATACAGTGTGAAAATAAAAATATTCAAAGTTGATTTTTAATTAATAAAAAATAAAAATATTAATATTAAAATAATATATTTAGTTTTAATTTAAATAAAATTATATTTTTTACTCTAATTAGATGAATTATTATTTGGACTAATATAAATTAAATAAATAGAATAATTTAGAAGTTTATCGAAGTTTAATTGAAAAAGTTAATAATTCAATTAAATTTTATTATTTAAATAAATAATTATAATCATAATTTTAAAATAGTATAAATAAATTTTTTAATGAAGAGAAATAATAAAATTAAAAATAATTAAATAGTTCATGTGATTATTCAAAAAAAAGAAAAAATTAATGTTAAAAATATTAAAAAATAATTTACAGCAACAAATTTTATTAAAGTTTGATTAAAAAAACAAAACTAAGTTGATTAATTTTTATCATCTAATGATTAATTACAATTATAAAAATATTACATATAATTTTATTTACAAAATGCTAAAACTAAAATTGTTAGAATAAAAATACTAAAAACGAGATATATAGTGAGTGAAAAAGAGAAAAATAATGTTTAAAATGATAAAAATGATAAAAATAATAAAAATTTAATTGATAGAAATTTTATTAAGAAAAATTATTCAAATTAATCTAAATAATATTGAATTATTTAATGATTAATTATAATAATAAATTAAAAAAATTGCAAATAAAATTTTTATTAAAGAGAAATGTACTGAGTCAAAAAAATTTTAAAAAGTGATATATAATTGCTAAAAAAATAAAGATTAATGTTATAAATATTAAAATCATGATAAAAAAAATTAATTTATAATGACAATTATTCAAAATTTAATAAAATTAATTTATTATTTTTATTATCATCATTATGCTTATAATTTAAATATAGTATATCTAATTTACTTTTAAAAATAAAGTACTAAAACAAAAAAAATTATTCAAAATCGATGTATAATTACCAAAAAAAATAGAAAAATTAATGTTAAAATTGTTAAAAATATTACAAAAAATTAATTTATTAAAATCTAATAAAATAATGTACTTAAAATTTTATTTTATATTGATTAATTATAATTATAATTTAAAAATAACACATGAAATGTTTTTAGAAGAGAAAAATATTAAGTTTAAAAATATTTAAATCAAATTAAATTTATTTTATAAAAACGAGTCCAATAATAAAAAGATTATGTGCGAAACACGTGTTGTGCATACTAGTTATAATAAATTATAATTTTTAATGTTCCATTTTAAGAAAAGTTGCGTTTATAATATGATAATTATATGCATAGTTAAAAATATATATGTGGATATATACATAATATAATTGTTCAGGTGCAATGATAATTGTCTAGTTTTCAATAATCATAAAAAATTATTTTTTTAAAAGGTAGTTGGTTTTTGTTGAAATGCCTATTATATACTAATTCACATCAGCTTTAACGTAGAGCCTTTCATGAAGAACTTTTAAATATAATTATTTAATTATTTATATCTATTTAAATTTAACTAATAATCATCATTTTTTCTCTTTTTTTTTTTATAAAAAAAAAATTTCTTTATGAACAGACAACTTTATAAATTTATTAACAATTCTTTTTCGTACATCAATATTTTTTATTTATATTTCAAGTGAATGCATTTTGAATTTTTCAAAAATACTAAAAATTTATTGTAATTATATTATTTCATAGCATTTAATTATGTTTTATATTATAATATTTAAAATTATAAATATAAAAATGTCGTTTTTAAAGTTAATATATATATATATATATATATATATATATATATATATATATTATCATTATAATTTTTTAAAATAGTGCATATAATATTTTAACACTTAAAAAAACTAATCGGCATATATAATGATTATTAAATATATAAACAATAATAATTAGGCTTAATATATAACCAGCCCCCTGAACTTACCACGATATTTTACTTTGGCACCTCAACTTTCACTTTTGCCATTTAAACCATTGAACTCGCCAAATTTAGCATTGTTAAACCACTCTCTGCCCAGGTAGCATGGAATGTGTATTCACACGCCAGTGAGCGCGTTAATGAACAATTGAACGTTGGTATTAATGAGGAATGGCTATTTTCAAGTGGTCAGCTTCACTCTATCGCCATTTTTGAAGCTCCTCTTCTTGCTTTCCTCTATCTTCTCTTCTATCTTCATCTTCAAATAATCCTTTGTTTTTTTCTTATTTTGCTTTTGCATTGAGTTTATTTGAATTGGTAAGGCAAACACTTGTAAGTGCATTACCATTTGCACTAAAATGCACAAGTGAAGAGCAATTAGCAATTGCAGAAGGCAAAGTCCCTACTAAAAGATTATAATCCAACCACAAAAACTGCAGATACTGAAGCTGACCAAAGGTAGCCGGAATGGGACCAGAGAA
>CATIWO010417911.1:0-13355 GCA_949673435.1 Macaranga tanarius
TTGTCCCTCAAGTTTGAGGTCAATCGGAGCTCAATTGTGCAAGTTATGTCAAGTTTCGTAAGGAGGCAGCACTGCTCACGAGCCAAGTCACGACCGGGAGCTCGCTAGTGAGCATCATGGACAGGGATGCTCACGAGCCAGGTTATGAGCCACTCTGGCTCGTGAGGAAGCCACTGCATGCTAAAAATTCACTCTAACGGCTAGTTTTTTACGCTCACGATCATGAGAAAACCTTCCAGCTCGTGAGGAAGCACCTGACAGACGAAAAAGTCATCTTTTGAAGCACAAATTAAAGGAGCATGTGGGGCATAATTTCTATCATCTCTAACAGCTAGTTTTTGGCTTCCTCTATAAGTAGAGATGTCAAAAACATGTTAGAAGTTACACACATTCATTCTCTTCAATTCTATAACATCATTTGTGCTTACTTAGTTCTTTGTATAATTATTTTTATTCTTGTTGAGAGAGTTGGGTTTGTGTGTAGAGTTAGGAGCTCTTTTCATCTACTCTTTCTTTGGGGTTTGAAGAATTGGGTAGTGAGGTTCTTACTCTTGTTGGTTTGTGTTGAGCCATATCAAAACACATTGATTGTGAAGGTTTTGGAGTGAGCCTTGAAAACTCTTGTTATTGGTTTTATGTTGAGCCAAGAAAAATACTCTTGTTTATATAGTTTGAGTTGAGCTTTAAAACTCATCTTATTGTAACACAATCTAATAATAAGATTGGTGTTGGTATTGAAAATCCTAACTTGGGGATAAGTTAGGTGGAGACATAGGATTGTTGATAATCCGAACTCCTTAAATCTCTTGTGTTGTGGATTAAAATTGTTGATTTATTTTTTATTTCTTCAATTAATTTTTTATAACCCTATTCACCCCCCTCTAGGGCTTTTCAATATCATATCACATCACTAATGGCACAAAATAATGAGAAATTAGTTCATTAGTGAAGTTCAAGTCTTTAAACAAGGACTTGAGTAACTGACTATAATTGAAGAAATTAATTAATTGATGTTCAAATTAGTGAAGAATATTCTTTAAAAGTAGTGGGCATTGGTCATTTGTTAGCTACTTCACCAGAAAATATTTATTTATAGATTTATAATCAAAGAAAGAGCATATTCTGTGACAAAACTGACGTTGATTCCTTACTGCTAACAGACATTCATTTTGCAGTTTTGAAAAACACCAACTTTTATTTTTATTTTTTAATTTGGTTTTGATTGGTATGATAAAAATTTTCAGACGTTTTTTTATAACATTGGCACTTAACTATTTTCTCTCAGTAAAATTTTAAGTATGTACTAACTATTTTCTCTCAGTACGATTTTAAGTATGTACCTTCAAATATTAAAAATACTTACGAAGAAAAAAGAAAAAGTAAAGGTTTATAATGTATAATTATACAAGAACATAATGAAAGAAATCTTGCATTAGATATTTTGAACTTTGTGGTTTCAATATCAAAGTAGCACTTAGACTTAGACATGAAAAATTTCTAGTATTTATAGACTAAACTAGTAAATTTCTACTTGGTGAAAATTAACCACAAGTATAAATAAAAGGAAAATTAACCCAAATTGCACAGAGAATCCAACTACAAAAATTACAGCAATTTCAACAAAGTCATGTCTAAAGCCAAAATAACTACAAAAATTGGAAGAGATCTATTGTATTAGAAGATTAATAATTAGCAATTCATTTAACCTGCACAATTAATCGCGCAATGGATGACAGTAGGGGTACCTGGCTGTGAAGATTTACTGATGGCTGGCTGCAAAGATCAGGGCCAGAAGCTGCTGCTGGATGCGAAGATCTGTGAAGAAGAGCTTCAAGGTTGCTGCTGCTGCTTCTGCAAAGACGATGATGGCTGCTTGTTGCGAAGAAGAGCTTCGAACTTTGCGAAGACGTGACTACTGCTACTGGGAAAGTAAAGTCACTACTGTGAAGAAGAAGAGGAAGATGGCTGCCTGGTTGCTGCAAAGAAGAAGAACATGATTGTTGCTGCTGGTAACGTGACTGCTGATTGCTATGAAGAAGAGGAAGATGATGATGGCTGCTTGTAAAGAAGAAAATGAAGATGATGATTGCTGGAGAAGAAGCAGAGAAGAAGAGGAAGCAGCTGCATTTTTATTGAGAAAGAGAAAAAAAGCTATTAGGGGTTGTTATGTTAAAGTAGTCTTGTTTTTTGGGTTAAGGTAGTTTGATCAAAGATAGGAGAGGAGAAACATAAATTAGTGTTAAATTAGAAAGGAAAAAAAAGAGATAAAAGAAAAGAAAAATTAGGGTTAGATTTGTGGGAGGGAAAAGAAAAGGGGGAAATAATTTTTTTTTTTTTTGGAGGAAAAGAGGGAAACAAAATTTAGAAAACGAAAAATGGGGAAATTAGGGTTAACTTTCTTTAGTCCATTTTTTTTATATTTAATTGGAATATATTTTGAATTTAATTCAAACATAATTTTATAATTTATATTATAAAAATATTATATTATTTAAAATATAAATTAATTACAATAAAAATTATACTTATTAGAATTAAATAATTTTTTTAAAAAATAATTTCATTATATTTAGAACAAATAATAATTCTTAGGTGTTATTTATAATTCTTAGAACAATTAACAATTGAATAATTTATTTTGAACAATTAACAATTAAAATATTTTTTCTATAATTCTTAGGTGTTAGAGTAATATTTATATGAAAAATAATTTAAAATATATATTTTATGGTGTTAGAAATTAAAATCATAATTTTTTAATATACTAAAATGAAATTTTATAATTTAATTATTGAACTTTCATTTTCAGGTTAATAACATTTTTACTTATAGTTCATTATAGTTCATGTTTTAACAATGAAAATAAAAAAATTAATATATGCCTTCTTACAAAATATTATAATAAAATTAGAAGATGTAAAATTTAAATAATACATAGAAATTAATTATTGATATTTTTTAAAAAATTAGTAAAAATTGAGACGGAATAATAATCCAATTAACAAGGGCGCAAGAGCTTACAATCACTGAAAATCTATCAATATAATAAATTATTTAACTTTATTTTTTAACAATGAAAATAAATAATTATAAGAAGAAGATTGAAAGATTTGTTAGTTTCGGTATCTCTTAGTTCTTAATGATTAGAAATAATATCGAAAGTTATGACTTTTACTGATCGAAAAAAAATTACTAGATTTTACTGATAAATAAATTATATGCATTGGTTTTTTAACAAAGTTTACTATGTAAACTAAAAAACTAATAAATTTTAAATAATTGAAGTATTATGATAAATAAATTGAAGATTATTAGAAATAGAATCTGATTTCGTTGCTAATTTTAGAAACATAACGTGATTTTGTCACTAAAATATATATTTAAAAAAAAAATTTTTAAAATTCATTTCCACCCTATTTTTATGTAAAATATTATATCCATATTGAATTATTTAACTTATTTTTTAACAATAAATTTTTAAAATATAATTTTAGTTCTTTTTTACTAGTAAACTATATTCATTTAAATTTAGAATTACAAAATTAAAAAAAAATATAGTTAAATTTATGCAATAACTTTTGTATCTAATGCTCTCTTACAAAAGAATATAATAATTCTAATTAATTAGAAAATATAATAATATAATTAGAAATTTATTATTGATCTTTTTAAAAAATATAGCTAAAAATTGAAATAGAATAATAATCTACTTCTAAAATTAGAAACCGAATGCGATTCCGTCGCTAAATTTAGAAACGGAATCATGTTCCGTTTCTAAATTTAGAAATGGAGCAATGAAATCGCATTCCGTTTCTAATTTTAGAAGTAGATTATTATTCCATTTCAATTTTTTTATTTTTTTTATAAAATATCAATAATAAATTTCTAAATTTATATTATAGTTCAAATTTAAATTTTAGTTCATTTTTACTAGTAAAATTTATTCATTTAAATTTAGAATTACAAATAAAAAAATTGAAAATAAAATAAAATAGTTAAATACATGTAATAACTTTTGTAACTAAGTATATATGCTCTCTTATAAAATATTATAATAATTATAATAATATTTTATTAGCTAATTTATTAGAAAATATAATAATATAATTAGAAATTTATATAAGATATTTTTAAAAATTTTAGCTAAAATTGAAATAGAATTAGAAACGGAACGCAATTTCATAGCTAATTTTAGCTACAGAACGCGATTCCCTCGCTAATTTTAGCTACAGAACGCTATTCCGTCGCTAATTTTAGCTACGGAACGCGATTCAGTCGCTAATTTTAGCTACGGAACGCGATTCCGTCGCTAATTTTAGCTACGGAACGCGATTCCGTCGCTAATTTTAGCTACGGAATGCGATTCCGTCGTGAATTTTAGCTACAGAATAGCAACGGAATCGCGTTCCATTTCTAATTTTAGACGTAGATTATTATTACATTTCAATTTTTTTCTTTTTTTAAAAAAATATCACTAATAAATTTCTAAAATTTAAGTTTTTAAATTTATATTATAGTTCAATTTTAAATTTTTAAAATATAATTTTAGTTTATTTTTACTAGTAAAGTATATTCATTTAAATTTAGAATTACAAAATAGTATATATTTCAATATTAGAAAAAAGATGGAAAGATTTGCTAGTTTCAGTATCTCTTACTTTTTAATGATAGGAAATAATATCAAGAGTTATAAGTCTTTAATAAATTGTATGCATTGGTTCTTTAACAAATTTTACAATGTAAATTAAAAAAAAAAACTAATAAATTTTAAATAATTTTAGTATTATGATAATTTAATTTTTGTTAAGTTTAAAAAATACACATATGTTATATTCAACCATTATCAAACTATTGTATATTTAAAAAACTATTTTTATTTAACTTGTTTAGAATATATTGTAAAAATTACATTTTATTGATTTTTAAATTCATTTCCACCCTATTTTTATGTTAAATATTACATCCATATTAAATTATTTAACTTATTTTTTAACATTAAAACTTAATAATTGTAAAAAAATTAAAAGTCATACTTATATTATAGTTCATATTAAAATTTTAAAAATATAATTTTAATAATATTTTATCATCTAATTTATTAGAAAATATAATAATATAATTAGAAATTTATATTAGATATTTTTTAAAAAATTAGCTCAAATTGAAACGGAACGTAATTCCGCAACTAAATTTTATCTACGGAACGTGATTCCTTTGCTAATTTTAGCTACGGAACGCGATTCCGTAGCTAATTTTAGCTACACAATGCGATTCCGTCGTTAAATTTTTTAAGAAAAAATTTAATTTATATTAATAAATTTCGTATCAATTTTGAAACAGAAAAGTCCGTCGCTAAAAGTTTAATTAGAAATGGCTTAAATTTTCATCGCTAAATGCTAAAATTAGAAACGGATTTTAATTCCGTTTCTATTTAGCTACGGAATTTTTCCGTCGCTAATTAAAAATGGAAAATTCCGTTGCTATTTCCCACTCTATATGTTGGCGCTAATATTCCCGTAATAATTTAGCGACGAAATGTTTGTCTATTTCAATATTTGTCGCTATCTGTCGCCTACTCTACAAACATTTAGCAACGGATTTTGTTTCCATTTCTAAAATCTCATAGCAATTTTGCGATTCCATTTCAAATCCGTCGCGATTCTATTATTTTCTTGTAGTGAATGATGCTTCGAAAGACTAGGAAAGACAACATTAAAGGGTACAAAATAATAAGAAGATGTGCAACCCTCACTTATATACAATTTGCAGATGATACCCTACTATTTGGGAGGGCAAATGCAAAGGAGGCTTACAACATATGTCAGGTTCTCTACCTTTATTCTATTACTTTTGGTCAAACAATTAATCACAATAAATATGGCATTTTTTTTAGTGCTAACACCCCCACACAGGTGAAGAAACAAATAAGTGATATCTTCAAAATAGGAGAAATGAAAGCTCTCTCTAAATACTTGGGCATTCCAGCAGAATGGGGTAAATCAAGGACACAGCTGTGTAGCACGATATGTGAAAGAGTTATGCAAAAAGTGTCGAGCTGGAAGAAAAAATTCCTATATCAAGCAGGCAAGGATTTGCTCATTAAAGCAGTGCTCCAAGCAATTTTAAGTTTCATCATGTCAGTATTCAAGATCCCTCAAATAACTATAGATCGTTTAAAGTAAATGGTGAATAATATTTGGCGGGCATAAGATACTAAAAGGAAGAAGATTCATTGGGTGGCTTGGCGAACACTGACAATAAAAAAATCAGATAGTGTACTTGGCTTTAGGGATCTTAAGCTTTTCAATACAACCTTTTTAGCAAAGCAAAGCTAGTACTTGATACAAAATCCACATTCTTTCTGTGCCAAGCTCTTGAAGAGTACATACTTTCCTCACTTCAAATTTGAAGATGCAAAGAAAGGATATAAACCTTCATGGATATGGTCAAGTATCCTTTGAGGGCGTAATTTGATAGTAGAAGGTAGTATATGGAACATTTATTCAAGCTCAAATATTAATATATAGAATGATAGGTGGATCCCTATAATTCTAGGATTTATGTTGATGTCAAGAGCTTCAATAGGCACAGGCACGACATATAGATTGGTAAAAGAATTAATGACTCAAAATCATAAGAAATGGAATGTAGATGTCCTAAATGAGCTTTTTAGTCTAGAGGAGATTAGAGAAATTGAGAAAATTCTAATTTTTAGTAGGGGTGATCTTAACAAAATAGTGTGGCATTATGAGAAGCATGGGACATATATAGTTCGTTCGGGTTATAACCTTCTTAAAAGCCAACAAGATAGCTTTCTGCAAAGAAATAGAGCTATGAACTCACAAATCCCATCAACAAATCTATAGAAGTCAATGTAGAGTTTGGAGGTGTAACACTCCCAAATATCACATATAAATACGTGGTATAAGATTTTTTTTTTATTGAAATACATATACATCAAATCACATATAAATTCTCATGTAATATACAACTTCTACCTAATATCATTTTTCTTCTATTACTCATGATTTAAAATATATTCATAATATCAATAAAAACATGTGATATATCTATACAAATGAGGATAATGTCTAACTGCACCAAGCTCGCCTCTGGCCCATATGAGGACACTAATAAATGCAACTCCGAGCTTTTTCTAACTATGCCCTGAAACATATAAATGCAAGAAAATGAATTTGATACTCAGTAAGTAGTTACGAAAATAAATCCACATATTAACTTCTTAAGAACTAATTAATCCAATTTAAATAGAAATATTGAAATTTTGGGCTACACGGTTTAGAACACGGCCGTGTTCCAACCCATATTCACCTCGGTCCTAAACACACTCCTACACACAGCTTTAGACAAGCTCATGTTCGTGCCCGTGTGCGTCTCAGTTTAAAATATACCTATGTACTAGACCGTGTTGCTCTTGGTTCAAAATGCTCGAATTCAAAAATTGGTACACGGCCTTGAACACGCCCGTGTACTTACCCATATATCTTTAGAGTTAAAATTCTCATTTGACACATGCCATGTTCTAACTCAAAACAAGTTGTGTCCTCACATATGGCTCGGGACACGTCTGTGTCTCAACCCGTGTCTCGACACACGGTCTGGGATACACCCGTGTCTCAGCTTATTTCCTCAACCTAAAAGGCATTCAATACAGTCCCAAGAGCATTCACATTCATAATACTATATTATTATTACTCACTTCTCTAAACTCAATCTTAGGTGTCTCAATTACACCATATCACATCTTTTTAAGCAATTCACATATATATATAATCCTCACAATCAACATATATAGAAATATAAGATAACAATGCATATATTTCATCATCCTCCCAACATTATTTATAACACCACACCACATCAAATGGCTAGCACAATCCCCAGAATTAGGCACCATTCACATTTCAATAACCCTTCATCAATTCACCACACATTTCATCACAAGTCTCAATATTAGCATATCACACTTCTTACCACATCAATTGGCTTATACAAACCAAACATAATCAATTTATAATATTTATATAAGAATCAATTTATATATATAGGCACTATATTAATATGCACTTACAATCAGTATTTTTCAATCAATTTATAATTATTAGCCTTATTTGCCTTCCCGATGGACACTTAGCCAATCGACACTGTATTATTCAAACTTGCTGACGGTCACTTAGCCAATCGACAGACTCAATAATTCACACTGTCAATGGTCACTTAGCCAATCAACTAAATCACAATTTATGTATGTCGACGGTTACTTAGCCAATCACGATACTCAACAATTAACATATATCGAGGGTCACTTAGCCAATCGATATAATCAACAATTTACGTATGTCGACGGTCACTTAACCAATCGTCATACTCAACAATTCATATATATCGATGGTCACTTAGCCAATCAATATAATCAATAATTTACGTATGTCGACGGTCACTTAGCCAATCGACATATTAATCACACTTTACACAGTCGAAAGTCACTTAGCCAATCGACATAATCATATTTAACATAGTCGACGGTCACTTAGCGAATCGACATATTCATCACACATTACATCTATGGTTACTCACAAATATAACATCATTTAGACCCAATGGGCCAACTCAAGTTCACAATATATACGCACTTACAACCACAAATTCAATACCATCACATTTCATGTTTACTACGTTCAAGCATATACCTTACAATAATTTCATCAACATATACCTCATAGCAATTATATCAACCTCACTCTAATATGTAATTACTAATCAAGTTGTAACGTACCGTAGTAGTATCACAATTCAATATTCATAATTTATCCACATGTATTTCTTATCAATGCTAGTATATATTCCAAACTAAGTCCACCATATATTTATTTAATATATCTCACAAGTATTATTGTTCATATACAATACTTAATTTATCAATTACAAAAACAAGAATAACATTTATTTAGCAATACTACATATCCTTGCATCTCATTTAATATATAACAATAACTACTTATCTCAAGTGCTTTCAACCTTTTCAAAACTAAAGTTTCTCCTAGTGATTGGTATCTCCTCTATCCTTGTACTTGCCTACATATAATCATACATCAATACCATATAGCAAGGATGATCCTTATATCTAAATCAACAGAATGCAACTAAGTGCAACCCCATACTTTAGGTTCAATGGACCCAAATAATTCACACACATGTTCAAAAATTATAAAAATATTATTAAAGCTAGACATATGAGTCTACTTCAAATTCCAATTGGAATTACTTGATTTGGACATATGTAGAATTAATTATAGATTTTTGAGTAAAATCAGGCAAAACAGAGCTAACAACTTGAGTACGAAAATGTCAAGCCCTGACAGTCAGTCTTAATAGAAAAATCAGCTCTAGCTTAAAATACAAACCTGTAGAAGACACTCTGAAGTTTTCAGAATATTAAACCTTGCTCAAATCAGAGCTCTACAACTCAAGATATGATCAAAATACTAAGACTGATGCATAATGAAAATAGAATCTGAAATTCACAACAAACAATCCTAATTTAATTAACCATAAATAAACACAAGGATTACCACATGATGCTCCCCAAATTGATGTTAAATAAGTAAAGAAAAATCAACTCTCCCAAAGCCTCTCAATTCCCTCTTATTCTTCCTCTCTACAATTTTCTCTACACAACACTTCCACACCCGCACAATTATAATTAAATATATATATAAACATTTAAACCAATCAAAAGCCTCCACATATCTACCCCTAAAGTCTTCCTCCCTTAATAATTATTACCAATTACTAATAATAATAATAATAATAATAATAATAATAATAATAGATAATAGATAATTATAACTAAATATCTCCATAATTCATCCTAGGCTCCTTATTGAATTGAGTAAATTATACAATACCCCATAACTTCTTTTTGTGACAAATAACTCCAAACTTCCTTTTCAATTTGGTCCCTCTCTACACTTATATTCATTCTCAAACTTAACTGTAGTCCACTATCTATAATGCTTGATATGCAATACATACGTTATAAATATGTATATTAGAGGGGCGGGTGTTACAGGAGGTGCCCCCGAAGATCAAATTTTTGATATGGAGGTGTGCTAAGAATTCTTTTGCAACAAAGATAAATCTGCAGAAGAGAGGATGTTGTCCTAACAATTTATGTCCCATATGTCATAATGCTGAAGAAACAGTCAAACATGCACTCTTCTTATGTCCAAAGGCAAAGCTTGTATGCTTTGGCACCCTATTATCATACAAACTTGATGAAACAGGTTTTCAATCTTTTGTTCATTGGTGGTAGAAAGCTCAAGAATTCTTTAGCACAAAAGGGATGAAAGAAAGTTTGATCTTGATAGTGACTTCATATTGGCAAATATGGAAGCACAGAAATTTTGAACTGTTCAATCAGGAATTATATAATCCAAGATTGGTAATTTCAAAAATAATAGCCTAGAGTAATGAATACATAGAATCAAATCACAGGTTAACAGTTACTAGCAATGCAATAAGAACTCAAGACCTTTACTGGGTGATACCTGATCAGGGTAAGGTTAAAATAAATTATGATGCTGCTTTTAACAGAGAAAACAATGAGGCACAAATAGCATTCATATGCAGGAATCATGAAGGAGCAGTGCTAAACTGTAGCAAAGAAATTGACATGCCACTTAGTCTTGGTAGCAGAAACTCTTGCTATTAGAAAAGCAGCCCGATATGCAAAGCAGTATAATATTCAAGAGGTAATAATACAATCAGACTCTAAGATGGAAATAATAGAGATAAACAGTAGCCTTGAATTCACAACTTGGGAAGTCATGGCTATAATAGATGAAATACGGGGTTTAAGAGAAGAAATAGGAACCACATATTTTGTTCATGTTCGAAGAGATTAAAACAAAGTGGCTCATTGGCTATCCAAAACTGATTTCTTATTAGCATCAGGAGACATCTGGAGCAATATTTCATTTCAGTTATGTAAATTGCTCCATTATGACAGTGTAAACTCTTTTAATTAAGTGAATGATCCATTCATTATGTTCAAAAAAAATATGTTACTTAATATATATTCCTTGATAATATAACAAAAATTATATAATTAATTTCACTACTATATATATATATATTCGGTGCTACATTCGATTTTCGGTATGGTTCGGTATAATTCTTGGTTCGATTTTTTCAAAATATCCAGTACATACCAAATTAGTTAAAAAATTTGGTTCGGTACGGTTCGGAGTTAAAATTATTCAGTTTGATACAATTTTTATATCTTTCAGTTAGAAACTTCAGTTCAACTAGGTATTTTATTTGTCCCGTGCTCATCACTAATTATGTACATATCTATAATATATATATATAAATGTATGAAAGGAGACAAGTAAAATTGCTAAAAAGTATTCATTATTTATTGTATAAGAGTAGGATAATTTAGTAAATTAAAATTAAAATTAATTTAATTAAATAATAACAATTATAATTTAATTTAATTTATTTTTTCTATTTTAAGTAGGTTAACTTCTATTTTATATAACATAAACTAACTAAATAGTAAATTTAGTTCAAATTCTAAATTACATTACCTATTCTAATTGGGTAAACTTTTATTTTGATTAATATAGACTAAATAAATAGTATAATTTTGGAAATTTTACTGAAATTTTTAAAAAAAGTAATTATACTAAATTTTTTATCATTTTAATAATTATTTATAATCATAATTTGGAAATGTTACTGAAATTTTAAAAGAAGTAATTATACTTAATTTTTTTTATTATTTTAATAACTAATTATAATCATAATTTAAAAATAATGTAAAGAATTTTTTTAATAAGAAAAATATTAAAATTAAAAATTATTAAAAATCACTCAAAAAAAAAAGAAATTTCGTGTTAAAAATATTAAAAAGTATCTATAGCAAATTTTTTTTTGTTAAAGTTTAATAAAAATAAATAAAATTTATTTTAATTATTTAATTATCTAACTATTAATTACAATTATGAGATAAAAATAATACATAATTTTTTAGAAAAAGATATATTTATGCTAAAAGTATTAAAAAAGTGATGCATAGTTAGAGAAAAAAACTAATGTTAAAAATTTTAAAAAGATTAAAAAAATTAATATTTCATGACAAATCTTATAAAAATTATTTATTCAGAAAATAATCATATTTAATTTAACAAAATTTAAAACATTTAATGATTAATTGTTGATAATAATTTTAAAAATTATATTGTAAATAATTTTTTTTTAAAAGAGAAAAATACTAAGTTTAAAAAAAGTAAAAAGGTGATATGTAATTATTAAAAAAATATTAATTTTAAAAATATTAAAATCATGAAAAAAAATTAATTTAGAGTGATAAATTTTATTAAAATTTAATAAAGATAATTAAAATTAATGTATTATTTTTATCATCTAATGATTTATTATGATTATAATTTTAAAAATTTTGTAAAGAATTTTTTTAAAATAAAGTACTAAAATTTAAAATATTCAAAATTGATGTATAATTACTAAAATATAAAAATTAATGTTAAAAATGTTAAAAAATTACAAAAAAATAATTTTTAATGATAAATTTTTAATAAAATATTATTTAAATAAATTTTTTATTTTTTTATAATTAAATACAATTATAATTTTAAAAATAATATATGAAATATTTTTAGAAGAGAAAAGTATTAGAGTTAAAATTTTTTTAAAAATGATGTATGAAAAGAAAAAATAATATTTAAAATATTTAAAATGCTATTAAAACTTAATTATAATGACAAAAGTTTTTAAAATCTAATGAAAATAATAAAAATTAATGTAATTAACAAAACTATACATGTCACAAATAATTATCTATAAATAAAGTAAAAATTCAATAAAAATGTCATACATGTATAAATAATATTAGCATAACATGTTTCAAAACAATAATTTTTCAAAAAATACTATTATTTCTATCTAAAAGTAAAAGGGTACTCATTTTATTTAAAAACGATTCATAGCATATATTTTTAATGATAATTAATAAGAAATTAAGGATGCATATTGCTGAATTGAAGTATATTTATCATAAATATATTTGTAAATAAAATTATTTAAAAAATATTAAAGGCATTTTGTATAATTATTTAAACAAAAAATTTATTGAAATTGTAATAAATTATAAATCTATTAAGTTTGCAATATTAAATTATTATATAAGAAAAAAATAATTTTAATTTTTAAAATAATAATAACAATGATAATAACAATGATAATAACAATGATAATAACAATGATAATAACAATGATAATAACAATGATAATAACAATGATAATAACAA
>CATIWO010417933.1:0-11644 GCA_949673435.1 Macaranga tanarius
CTAAATTATGGTGTGACAACCAAGCAGCTATCCACATTGCTTCCAATCCAATTTTTCACGAAAGAACCAAACATATCGAGATTGATTGTCATTTCGTTCGTGAAAAATTACAACAGAATGTGATCTCAACAGGATATGTGAAGACTGGAGAACAACCTGGAGATATCTTTACAAAAGCTCTAAATGGGACTCGGATTGATTATATTTGTACCAAGCTGGACATGCTTAATATCTATGCTCCAGCTTGAGGGGGAGTGTTATAGTGTGAATGTATCAATGACTGACAGGATTGATAGGCAAAATTGTAGTGATAGATTGATTGATAGACTTACCTAGAATAGATTGATAGACTTACCTAGAATAGAATTCCTAGTTGTGTATATATACATGTATCATATCAATTCAAAGAAAAAAGAGAAAACATTTTCTTCCTCTCTTCCTCTGTTACATGGACAATAGCTTGATTGTTGCAAGGAAAGATGATAATCCCACCAGGAGGAAGGGAATACATAAAGCAAGTGGACAATAGCTAGACTTTTTTTTGGCTACAAATTTCTTTTATTGATTTTTTCCACAATCATTTAGTGCCAATGCCATGCATGATTGAAGTTAGTCTAGATATTTCACAACCATTTGTGTTTGTAAAAGGAAATTCATACGAAGCATTGAGTTAATAAAAGAAGTCTACTGGCAATTGGCCCTCCCGTATCATTATCATTTCCTTGCTGTTTAATGCTAATTCATCAAAGATGGGCACAACCTGCTGAACAGTGAAACATGAAGTTGAAGTCGACATTCTCTAAACATTTTTTTTTTTCGGTTAAATACCTGTATAGAGAAACAGGGTCAAAGCAAATACTGATGTCAATGACAAGACCAAAGCACTCAAGTTTAATTAATTTGATAACTTCTTCAGTCTTGCCAGCCTTAAATAGACCCATTGGCACAGTGCAATTAAATCTAAAATCTGCATTTTAGATTAATTGTACAAATTTTATGGAATAGAGCATACCTTCAGTCTTTAAAGGGTTGACTGCTGTGCCATATGTCTTTCAACACAGGAAATTTAGAGAGTTGTAAACGCTTTACTTCAATTACTTCCAACCTATCAAATAATTTGTTAAATTTTCCCAAGCTCTGAATAAATGTCAATAGTTCAACTGATATTAATCAACACATACCATAAAGAGCTGTGATATGGTGGCATTAAGATTGCCATTCCAGAAACCAGGGTCTTTGGCGTCCTCAGTCAATTTTACACCTTTTAGCATTGGTGTGCTTAAGACTCCCTTTGAGAAAACCTGCATCTTTGGGCATTGGCTCACAATGACTTCCTCCAAAGAGGAAAATCTGAAGCTATGCTTTGCCGAGGAAAAGCTAACAAGGCTTGGTAAGCAAATAAGCTCCAGACTTTTTAAGTTGAAAAAGCTGATCTCCTCTTCTGCTTCCTTCGTCTCATTTGCAACTATTTCTATCACCAAGTCGCATTCTCTTAGACTCATTCTTGTGAGCCACCATAGACTTCTTGCTGTCGAGGATGTGAATAAGTTTACCAGCATATTGCATTTCCATACATCCAGACTTCTTAGAGAACCAAAAGAAGCAGAGGATGGTGCTAAATTAATCAAACTATAGCAATCCTTGACTTCCAGAGTTTCAAGAGACCGAAGAACTTCGTTCAACTGGAAATCCTGATTCCATATATGCTCTAAATCAGGGAGGTCATACAACTCTAAGTGCCGTATCTTTCTGAGAGTCTTAGCATACTTCTTGCCAACAAATCCTTCATTTGGGAACAGCTCCTTGAAATTACTACACCGCACCTGAAGTTTTTCCATCTTGTGGCATAACTGAAGGAGATTAAATGGTAAAGATTCTGCTCCATCACGAAAGCAATACAGGTCAACAGTTTTGAGTTTCTGAAATAGATTTGATGGAACCTGACATTCCCTTAATATTTTGACATCCTTACTTGTCAAGGATAAATGTTCCAAGTCAGGGATGATCTGGGATCCAATAAAGAAAAAAAAAAAAGGCAAGTTGAAGTGCTTATTCCCTCAAAAGCATGAAAAGGAAATAGATTATAAAAAAATCAAATCAAAAAATAAAGAAGAGAAATAGGACACTGCGCTAATTGTTTTGGATAATTGCATGGAAGATATGCACATGATAGGAAAACTTTTGTTTTTGTTTTTTTTTCCTTTTTTAATATTTTTATCAATCTTTTCAAAAAAAAATATTTTTATCAAAAGAACCTTTTCTCAACTGTTCTGGCACAACTCTCTCCAGAATTTTGTGGAGGTGAAAGTGCAAGGAGAATAGGATACCTGTGCATCACATTCTGAACTCACCACTCTCCTCACAATACACCCGCATCTCACTATCTATCTACTAATAATTCACTTACACAAAAATCACGATATCAAGGTCAATTACTCACACTATTTATGCATTAGTCCGACAAAAAATAAAATAAAAACAAACAATGTCATGTGTCATTAGCAAAAGGAAATGCAGTGAATGTTAATTTATAGAGATGAGGGTTTTACCTCGCTTAAAAAGAAAATTGGTTTCTGCAAATTTGTTTCTTGCAATTTTTCAGCATTGGTTGTGAAAACTTCCAATTTGTCACAACAAAAAACACTGAACCTTTTTAATACCGGACATTCCACGGTGTGAATTCCTGGAAAAAACCATTTTAATTCTTCTAATCTCCACAAGTCTAAGGACTCCAGTTGAGGAAACACAAACTTAAAAGTTGCTTCTGGTCCTTCCTCCTTTGCAACAATTTCCTCCAATCCACAATTATTCAAGTTAAGTGTTTCAAGTTGCCGAAGATTTTTGGCAATTGAAGCTGGAAAAAGACTTTTTAAACTTGGACAGTTCCAAAAATACATTGATTTTATGTGATCAAACAAGATGACTCTTCTGGGATCCCTGTTCCATACATGCTTCAAACTTGGGGCGACCCGAATATCTAAAGTTCTCAATTGACTTGTTTCCGTTTCCCTTTCATTTGCTAGCTCTTGCATATCAAATACTTCTTCTAGTGAATCACAATTCTTTATGATCATATCTTTAAGATTCTTGATTCTTCTACTCATACTGGATGGAAAAACTTTAAGTAGTTCTTTAGCATATTCAACCGTCAGCTTCCTTAATTTGGAAAATGAATCTGAATTGAGATGGTTGTGCCATATCATCTTTAAGTTATCCACTTTCGATATTTCCATTTCCTCCAAGTTGGGGAGCACAACCTACATACAAAATCACAAGATAAAAAATGTGCCACGCAATATAGCAGAGTGTAAGTTAGACTAGATAAGTTCCATAAAGATAAAAAGGAAGCAACGTGCCAATGCCTGCAATTGAGGCCAATTACGTAATGAAATCATAACCTATTAAAAACCTATGAATGTGGGATCAAATATGGAGGAAAGTAATGAGAACAAGAAATGAGAGTACCTTTTCATCAAAAAGAGTGTACTTCAATAAATTGTTCTCGTTGCTGGCTGCCATGTTTCTGCTTGAAGAATCAAGGACAAATGCCACCATTTGAGGGCAGTTTTTTATCTGCAGTACACACAAGGCTGGGCATTCGATGAAATTACTTATGCAGAATTGCCTCAGTTTTGGAAGATTATTGAGTTCAATGACAAATAGATCACGGATAAATGTCTTAGTCACCGTTTCTTCTTCCCATTCTTCTAGCACTATTACTTCTTCCAGCATCTCACAATTGCATATTTCCAATTTTCTGAGATGAAAAACACTTTCAACCATTGATGACGAAAATAGAGACGTTAAATTGTTACAGCCATCTATGGTCAAGCTAGTTAGATTTCGGATGCAAGACAGGTCTAGGGACTGGACTAGAGGAAACACAAACTTAGAAATTGCTCCTGGTTCTTTCTCCTTTGCTACCATTTCCTCCAACCCACAATCTCGTATTTCAAGTGATTTAAGTTGAAGATTTTTGACAATTGAAGCTGGGAAGAGACTTTTTAAACTTGGACAGTTCCAAACATATATTGAACTCAGGTCATCAAACGAGATGGCTTGTCTGGGATCCCCACTCCATATATGCTTCAAACTTGGGACATCCCTGATATCTAAAGTACTCAATCCACTTGCTGCTGTTTCCTTTTCATTTCCTAGATCTTTCATATCAAATACTTCTTCCAGTGAATCACAATTCTTTACGCCCAAATAGTGGAGATTCTGGGTTCTTCTATGCATACTGGATGGAAAAACTTTTACTAGTTCTTTACCATATTCCACCTTTAGCACCTTTAATTTGCAAAATGAATCTGAATTGAGATGGTCGTGCCATATCATCTTCAAATTATCCACCTTGAATATTTTCATTATCTCCAAGTTAGGGAACACAACCTACATAAAAAATATGTTATATTAATATGTATTATTCACAATACCAGAAGGTAAATTGCACTAGATAAGTTACACAACGATAAAATATAACTAAGTATTCTACCAGTGCCAATGGATGTGATGAATATCAATTACAACAGTCTGGAGATACTGTAAACATAAAATATCCTAATGACATCATAACTTACTAAAAGCTTTTACATTTTGGGATCAAATATAGAGGAAAAGCAATAGGAACAAACTGGAAGAAAACAAACCACCTTTTCATCAAAAAGAGTATTCAATATTTTGTGTTCACTGCTGGCTGCCAATTTTCTGCTTGAAGATTTGGAGACAAATTCCGCGAGCTGAGGGCAGTTTTTTATTTGCAGATCTTCCAAGGCAGGGCATTCAATTACATTATTTGTGCAGAATCGTTGGAGTTTTGGAAGACCATTAAGTTCCATGGAGTATAGATCACGCAGAAAAATCTTAGTTACAAATACTTCTTCGTATTCTTCTAGCTCTATTACTTCTTCCAGCATCTCACAATCAGATATCTCCATTGTTTTGAGATGTACAGCACTTTTAACCATTGATGACGAGAATAGATGTTTTAAAGTGTTACAGCCTCTTAAAGTCAAGCTAGTTAGATTTTGGATGCCGGAAGGATTTTCCAACTGTTTGGGATGCCATATGTTCTCAATGTTAACTGAACGAAGGTGCATGTTCTCCAAGTTAGAGAACACAATCTGCAAACAAAGTATTATTTTTCAACAAATGTTGACATTTTCTTTATTTTTCTACAAAAAGAAAACATAATTGATGACAATGCTATACAGAACCAACTGAGAAACAAGAACCACACATGTATTCACTCCTCATGCTGGCGGGCCTCAATGAGACGAGGCATAAATTGACTAAAGCTGCATGATTGGAATTTACCATTTTTTTTTTTTTAATTTTTTTATTGAACTTTGAACCTTATACATGACCTCTTTTTAAGGGAGATCAAGGGGAGAGTGGGGAATTGACCCCCTTGACCTCTACCAATGTCTTGCCCCATGACAGGATGGTAAACCATCAATCCTAGGCGGGCTAGGCAACTGATTACAATGTAATTCTATATACGGGTAGTGCTGCTAATGTGAGCTTGTAATTTTTGGGATTTTGGTTTTTGTTTCCCCTGAGTAATATATACTCTTTACCCATATCAAGTTGTTCCCTTGTTTTCTTAGTTGTGGTCATATTTCTCAAGCAATAGAAGGATATACTAAAAATTAAAGAAGAAAATAATTTTTTTTCTTTGTGAAAGAGTGTGATAACTGACCTTTAAATCCACAATTTTGGCATCAGTGGTTGAACAATTAACCATAGTAATCTCGTTCAAGGATGGACAATCCACAATACCACTTCCAGAATAGAAACTTGTTAACTTGGGCAGACCCGCAAAAGAAATGGAGGATAGCAAAGGAAATGTTATTGTACCCATCGTTTTTGCAGTTGCTCTGCCTTCTGTGATGATTTCTTCAACTAAATGACAATATTCCACTTTTAGCTCTTGGAGTTGTACAAGGTCCAAGCACATGTTGGCAGTAAGTATACTTCTCAAATTGCTACAGTTATGAATTGTAAGAAATTTAAGGCTTTTGAAGTCCAACATATTTTCGGGAATCTCCTTCCATAAACATCTCAAACTTGGTAAATCAAACAATTCCAACTTGTTCAACTTGGACAAATACCGGACATGCTCATCATCCTTTGCGCATTTCACACCAAATATTTCTTCCACTGGATCACAATTTCTCACTTCAAGCTCTTTCAGATCATTCAAGAAAGGAAGTAGATTTGAAGGAATAGCACTGGGGGCAAATATGCTCACATCGACCACCAGCGTGGTTAAATTGCAAAAGAAATACTCTGGAAGTTGATCATGCCATATGTCTTCAGATTCAGGAAATTCCGAAAGCTTGAAATGCTGCACACCATTCAATCCAATCTGATAAAAAAGCCAGATATCATGCTGATTAGCATACTATCTGAATATGCTGTGCAAGAAAAATAAGTACATCTATTCCAAAATGTAACATGTATGCAAGTCATGAAAGATTTAAAAATAGGAACTTACCACTTCTATGAAAAGTTGTCGTACAGTGTTGTTAAGGTCTCCAACCCAACGCCATCTATCATTTTCGTTGGTTAAGTATACTCGTTTCAGCTTTGGCGTATTTAAAATTCCCTGACAGAAAAACTTCATCTTGGGACACTGTGCTATAATTACTTCCTCCAAGGATGGAAATTTAAGAGTGCTACTTGCAAAGCTAAAGCACTTGAGCCTTTTCAAATTATCAAGCTTCAAACTTTCCAATTTGCCAAAAATAATCTCCCCTTGGGCCTCATCTCTTTTCTCTGCTATAATTTTGCTTATCTTGTCGCATTCTCTAACAGTCATTTTTTTGAGCTGCACCAAACTTTCGGCTGTCGTAGATGTTAATAAATTTGCCAATTCATTACATGAGTACACTTCAAGAGTTGTAAGATTTTGGAGAGAACCTGAGGGTGGTGCTAAACTGATCAAGAATGGGCAATCTATTACTTCTAAAGTTTCAAGATTTTGAACAATATGTTTTGCGAATTCGTTTTTACATATGTGCCTAATAGCAGTAAGACCATTCAGCCTGAGATGTCGTATCTGTGAAAGAACCTTTTCATTTTTCCCGTCACCAAAAAGCTTATGTGGGAATAGCTCTTCTTTGGAGTCGCTACAATTCAGCATTAATTTTTCTATATGCTGAAAGTTTTGAAGGATATCAATTGGAAAACGTCTTTTTTTACCATGAAAGCATTGCAGCTCAAGAACTTTTACTTTTTCAAAGAGATCTTCTGGAAACTGGCCTTGCCTTACCATGTTGCTCTCCTTGGGGCTTAGCATTAATGACTTCAAATTGGGTATAGCCTGAGAAATTAATCAAAAAAATGGAAATGAAGGATTAGTTGAATTTTGCATACATATGCATAATAATGAAAGAATCACAATACTGACAGTGACAAACTCAGTTCAAACAAGTGGAAACTACTGAAAATTTATAGTTTTAAGGCCCGTACATTTGCAGAAGAAAAAAGTGGTAGTTGAAACTGAATCTCCTCGCCCCCCTTTTGCAACTGCAAGTCCAGAGTTTCAACTTCTAAACCAAAAATTTCCAATTGGTCACAGTGATATATGTTCATGCTTTCTAGCACAGAACATTCAAATGTATGAATTCCTGGATAGAAATTTGTCAGTTCTTCTAATTCAGAAAGTTCGAGGGTCTTTAGTCTGGGAAACCTGAAGACTGGAGTTACTTCCAGTCCCTCGCTGAGAACAACTTCTTCTATTCCACATGACCATATGCTAAGTTCTTCAAGCTGTAGAAGACCTCTAGCAATTGAAGCTGGGAAGAAATTCTTCAAATTAGGACATTCGAAAGCAGTCACTGAACTTAAGTTGTTGAAGGAGAGAATTCCTCTGGGATCCCCATTCCAAATATGCTTTAACATTGGGAGATTCTTTATCTCTAAAATTCTCATTTGAGTGGCTGTTAAAACCCCTCTTTCTTTTCCATTTATCAGCACATGCAGATCAAATATCTCATCCAGCAAATCACAGTCCTCTACAACCAATTCATTCAGATTCTGGAATCCTCTCAACATTTCTGATGGAAAAATTTTCAATAGTTCTTTGCTGTGTTTTACTTTTAACACTTTCAGTCTGCAGAAATCATTTTTTTCCAGTTCATTTTGCCATATCATCCTCAAATTATGCAGGTGAACAATATGCAATTCCTCCAAGTTAGGGAATGAGACCTAAAAAACAAATTCCACTGTGTTAATAGAATGCCTGATTAACATAAAAATACAATTAAATAAAATACAATGATGACATGAAGTAAGGACAAAATCTTAAATGTTAGTTTGGCAACAAAAAGTTCTGAACTTGATACCGAGAGAATTGCTGAATGAACCAAATTAAATTAAACAGGAAAAATAAATCACCTTTTCATTCAATAGACATAAGTTTGCTGTTACCACATCTGTACTTGTGGAACTAGAGATGAAAGTTTGCAGATGAGGGCAATTCTCTATCCATAGGACTGTCAATGAAGGAAACTCAATTGACTCGCCAGAGCAAAATCTTGATATTTTTAGAAGACCTTTGAGCTTTAGTGAGTTTAAATTAGGGAACAGGATCTTGCTCGTAATTTCTTCTAATCCTTGTGCAAATATTATTTCTCCCATGAAACTGCAATTGCTTATCTCAAGTTTTTCAAGCTGTGCAAGACTTTTCACCATATAGGAAGTAAATAAATAGTTTAAATTCGTACAACCCTCCACAATCAAGCTCGTCAGGTTCTGAATGCTTGGAGACAATTCAATAACTTGGTTTGGCCATATCTTCTCAACATTAACTGAGGACAATTTCAGTTCCACCAAACTAGGGAATTCAATCTGCAGGGTAGGGCATGATTTTATGTCATGGATGAGGCAACGTTATTTCAAAAGGAAAAATCACAAAGCTACACAATTTTATAGCAATGACAATTTGAAAGTAATATACTAAACTACTGATCTTACATTTTCACTGAAGAGTACAGAAGTTTCAGGCATGTCCTCAGATATGATTTCTATGGAGCTGGAGCTTGCATCAGCTGCTGTTGTCTGTGCTTTGTGGAATGCAGAAGGTACCATCGCTTGAGAGCAAAAGCTTCTAAACCGAGGTAGATATTCCAGAGTCAGAGTGCGTAATTTTGTCAGTTCAGTAGGTGCATCTTTAAACACATCATGTTCACTCTCCTCATTGACAAGCACTTCTATTAACTTGCAACTACTTACTTCCATTTCTTCTAGTTGTACAAGGTCTTTAACCATGCTAAATGAAAAAAGATTCCTCAATGCATTACAGCCTCCAACCTTTATCTTTCTTAAATTTCTGAAAGACTCTGCTGCAAATGGCCCATGATAAATTTTCTCCATGTTTTTCAAATTATTCAAAAATAAAGACTCCAATCTTGGGAAAGCAATGACATGGCCCATCCTCATCCAGTCTATAATATATTGAATATCAAGACTGTTTTGTATCCGTAGATGCTTCACATGAGGAAAACCTTGTCCATCTAATTCACAGAGGACATCTTTTACGCCCTTCAGGTCGTCCAAGTATAGATCTTCCGTTCTCCCTAGCAGGAACCTGACCCTCTCCAACTCAGTAGATGAGTCAACCTTAAGTTTCAGTGTTCTTGAAGTTTCATACTCACCATACCAGTCCCAACCTTCCCCGATAAATATTCTAAACCTTTCCAGACTTTCGGAGAACAGATCTCTACGCAGCAGCTTAGCTTTGATAACGTGAAAGTCTAGAGTGACTAAATTTGGTAGAAGTTTCAGTTCAGCCAGCTTAGCATTGTTTCTTCCGCCATTACTTTCTTCACTGTCCCACTGCAGAAAGCTGTTTCCCACATATAATTCCTCTAATTTGGTCAAGCGTGATAGGACACCTGCAGGAATCACTTCAAGGCTTGAACAATTCCTCAAATCTAGAAGCTGCAGTCGAGTCAATTCCCCTATTTCGCTTGGCAAAAAAATGACCGAAGAACCATCAAAGCTGAGAACTTGCAACTTCTTTAGCTCTCCAATACCATCTAGGTCTCCCAGAACACAACCATGTAAACACAATGTTTGAAGGTTCTTAAGGAATTTAAGTGACAAAGGGAGTGATTTTAAGTGCAGTCCTCCCAGAAACAAGACTTTAAGCTCTGTCATTCTGCTGAAGAAATCCTCAGGAATTGTCAGCAGGGGATCCTTGCTCAGCAGTATAAATGACTTGAGCTTTGGACAGTCAAACACTTCTGCAGAAAGCTGAGGGATTTCGCAATACAGAAAAGAGAGTGCAATGCAGTTTTCAAATATCTCCTTCTCTGGCCACTCTTCCAACACAGCATTAGATGCCATAGTGAAGACAAAATGTTGCTTGGAAGCCACCGAGACTGCAAAACTGTGAACAACATCATGCACCTTGACATGTTCATCACTGTCTCCTTCTAACAACAAAGAAGACTTTTTAAGGTTACTGACTACTGTTAGTAGTCTATGCCTCACTGACTGTAGCGTGCTACGATTAGCAAACAAACCCAAACCCATACAGCATTTCAACAAGTCAGTGATGAGCAGATTGTGAGGTTGAAGTTGTCCACAAAGCCGGAACAAGGACTTTTCATCATCTCCCAAAAAGCTGTAGCTTAACTCCAAACCCGAAAAAACCTGAGATTCAATTCCCTCATTGTCAAATCTCTTCAGTGATTCCAATGCATCCTTCCATTCAAACAACTCCTTGTTCTTCAATGCTGTAGCAACAACCACAATCAAAACTGGCAAACCTGCACATCTATTGGCTATTTCAGTAGCTACCATCTGTATGCTGTGGTCTTTAATATCACCTGTCTTTTTCTCAAACAGTTCCCATGCTTCTTCATTGCTCAAAACTTGAAGACCAAAATCTCTCTGCACACCCATTTCAGCCAACACATTTGAATTTCTCGACGTCATCAAAATCTTACATCCTTTGTGATCACTTCCATAAGGAATTCCAATCTCCTCCAGCTTAATTCTTCCCCAAATATTATCCAAAATAACAAGAACTTTCTCCTCCTGTTTCAGCCGAGCACGTAATCGAGCTGCCCTCACATCAGGTGACTCAACATCGAATTTCAAACCTAACCAGTCCGCGATTTCTTCTTGAATTCTCTTCAGGACAGGTTGGTGGGTCACTTCTGCTATAGCCACCATTTTAAATGACCCATCTTTTTTAACCTGTTCAGCCACCTGTTGTTTAACTAGCGTGGTTTTCCCCACACCGCCCATCCCATACACCCCAACCAAATTAACATCAGCATCCATCAAGGCTCCAACAATGTCGTTCAAAACTAATGTCCTGGAATCAAACGGTTCATAATCTTTTGCAAAATCCAGCTCCTGAACAGGGACACGATAGCCAATTGTGTCGAAATTCTTGTCTCCCCGAACTTGATCGATGTCAGGCAGTGTCTCCTTCTTTGCCTTTCTACTGAGCAGGTAGCGCGTCTTCCAGTTAGGACTGCAGCCGATGAGGCAAGCATTGTGGGCTCTGTCGTTATCTTTACTAAGAACCTCATCTGCAGCTTTAATTGCGTCATTGACACTTGCTAGCCAAAGATTCACAATTTCTTCAATTTTTTCCCCTCTGGCTTCAGCTTCCTTTACT
>CATIWO010417966.1:0-23494 GCA_949673435.1 Macaranga tanarius
CACCTTTCCATATTACTCAATGTGGATACCTCAACAAAGTCTTTTGGATACTCATACGCTTTAGAGAGCATTGGAGTAATGCACAAGTGTGTTTTACGCTCCGTCTCGCTTAAGGAACTTATTTACTTTATTTATTTTAGATAAAGTGCCAATGCATGTATGAACTATATTTAAATTCCTACAACATTTTTCTCAACTATCAAGCACACTATTTCAATCACTCAATGACGGAGTAAGTATTAAGTTCATTAAAATTTAAAAATTCTTAATCACAAGTTATTCCTCCAATTTAACAATCCAAACCAAGCATTAAAAGGAGTTTAAGATACTTACTCAAGAAGAACACACATAATGATACTAACTCTTAGCACAAATAGGCTCAAAAACTCAAGTGAAAGGTCTTTTATTCATGCAACAACACACAAAGATGCAACACACAAGATAAAAACAAAATAGAAAAATAATAGGGAAAAGGAAACTCCCCTAGTCAGATGCAATTGAAGATGAAGGCTCGGGGACGATGATCTCAACAGATGGCTCCGTTGATGCCTTAGTTCCTTTGCTTTGAGAGATCAATTACTTCAGCTCTCTCACTTCAGCCATCAGGTTTTCTATCCTTGCGTCTCTTAGGGTCTCATAAGCTTTGAACTTGGTGATCACTTCCATTATCATGGTCCTAAACCTTTGATCAGATGGATTCGCCACATCCTCTATCTTCTTCTCGACTCCTTCAATGTTGTCCTCAATTCTCTTTCTTTTTGTTGCTCTATTATTTTTCTTTGCTTTGGGATTTCCATCCTTCTTATTCACCTTTTCCTTCTCATAAGCTACTTGAGGTTTGACATCTTCTTCTTCCTCTTCACTAACGTCATCAAAGTTTTCTACCACCTTAGGTAGGGGCACATCTCCATGTCTCAAGGCGGTTTGACGTAGTTGGTAGCATCTTCTACTATCGGCATCTTCTAGTCTTCCAAAGTCTGTGATAATCTCAGCTCTGACTAGAAAATCCTCATCAGAAACTTGTCGATCCAATGGTGCAAGAATAGTAAGCTTCCTTGGTACAAAGTGTATGGCCAACCCCGTGATAATGTGGCTTATAAACATTAGTACTTTTCATCCCTGCACAACACGCCACATAGAACAAAACACAAGATATGCATTATTCACCCTACGGTTAGTAGCCATGCACCACATCAAGAATAGTTCATCAGGAATAACCTTTATACTCTCATTCCTACCACAAATGGTGTGTGCTATGAATTTGTGCATCAACAAATATGAGTGACTATCAATTAGCCCACTAACTATAGTATCTCCATGACTTATTCTATCCCCTTTAGTAATCTCAGCCCAAAATCCAATCATGTTAAATTCAGAGGGAGGGTGACAAATACCTCCTTCATAAAAACTAAAAATTTCAGTCATGAGATCATAATCAAACTCATATTCTTTTCCAAAGAATCTACACGAAAAAATTCTCTATTCCTCATCTTTAATTTTCAAAGTGGTGTAGAATTCAACAGTCAATTCATAAAATACATCATATTTCACTGTTTTCAATTTAAACCAGCCTAGCCTTTTGCACAACATATTTATAAAATCATGCATTCCAATATCCTTCATAAGTTGATCATTAAATTATTTAGGCATGCATATGTTTCTTTTGCTAAGAGAAGAGAACCTCTTACCTTCTTCATCTGAGTAGATAGGAAAGAAAGCATCATACTCCTCTTTAATGTCTATTGGCTTAGGTCTGATCTCCATTGGTGTCTTTCCTTTTGCATTGGACTTTCAACTATTGCGGGACATGCTCACTGAATTCATTAGGTAGCAGGAAAAAGAATTGCAGAGAATATGGATGCAGAGAGAAAAAGTGTAGAGAATATAGAAGTTATGAGAATTAAAAATAGTTCTCTGCCTATAAATAAAATATCAAAATTTCAAGTTTACAAGGACTAAACAACCTAAGTTTACAAGGACTAAACAACCATCTCCTAATCCTTTATTGAAAAGATGAATTTTATTGAAAACTAAACACTTGATAGAAAAAGGAATGTAAATTAAAATCCTAAAAACTAAAAACAATTAAAATAATATAAAATAAAAATAAATGAAAAATAACAAAATTAAAATTGAAAAATTTTATTTTTGCTCCCCCACACTTAAATTTTGCAATGTCCGCATTGTAAAAAAAATTGAAAAACATTTTTTGGGTATGTTCAAAATCAGGCCGCACGCCCATGTGCTTGGCACAGCCAGCGCTCACACACCCATGCCCATGGGTGTGCCTGCTACTAGCCTGGCACAGTCGAGCGCTAGCACGCCCATGCGCATGGGCGTGCCTGCCTCGGCTCAAATCTAGGCAGTTTGACACGCCCATGCGCATGGGCGTGTCAAACACCTCCTAAACAACTAAAATTGGAAGAATTTAAGTATGGAAGCATTTGGCATGAAATAAAAACACATAATAACATTAAAACTTTAACCACATTACACACTTACACTTAGAACAAAAACACAAAACAAACATCAAACTCAAATAAAAATAAAATACAAGATAAAAATATAACATAACATTGGACTACTCTTCCTCAAGGCCTCAATTGCCATGTCTTGGATCTTGTAGAGAATATGGAGGTAGAGAAAAGTTTTGCGCATGGAAAAAAGCCATCAAATTGTGATTGATCATATTCATGTCTTGACACATGCCTTGTGCTAAAGAAGTTAGTTCACCAACATTGGCATAAATAACTCCTACTTGTAACTCAAGATCATCCATTCTTCTTATAGCTACCTAAAATGGCCATTTATTTGATATTGAAAATGTGAGGAAAATAGCCAATAAGGCTAAGTGTGAGGAAAGGTTTATCTGGATACTAACTTACATAAATATGCATCATTACATCATTACATCATATTTATACATATGTTGAATGTGAGGATTATGTTATGAATGGAATGTGAGGATTATGTTATGAATGGAATGTGAGAATTATGATATAAATTGATTGTGAGGATGAATCCGGTCGGATAATGCATAGTGAGAATGAAATATGAATGTGTGAACTCTTGAAATATTGTGAATTTGGTTATAAGTACTAAATATATTATTGAATGAGATAATATATGAATCAGTGATGGAATGTTCGAATATAAATGATGAATGTGGATGCTCTTTAATTATGAATGATTGATATTATGTGTTAATAGATATTGTAGTATGGATTAGTGTATGTAGAATATATTATTGTGGCTTGAATTAAGTTATATTCAAGTGTGGGAAGGATTGTTATGCTTGATGAAGAGTCAAGGGCATTTTTGTCAATCTATATGAACGAATTAAGTCCAGGTGTCTTCATGTAAGTTATAACCCTCTAAAATTTTCCATAGCCTCTTGAATCACTTAAATTTGAGTTATGTAGAGGGAGTTATGGCCAAAAGAGTGCGACATGGTCCTAAAGGTCGAGTCAGGTTAAGTCTTCTAGCGCCTGTGCCGACTCGGCATGAGTGTACCGAGTCGTGACTGTGACTCGGGGTGCCGACTCGACATAGGGTGCCGACTCGACATAGTGTGCCGAGTCATGATGAGTCAGCCTTCTTCAGCACATTTTTGTCTTTGTATTTTGACTATAACTTGGGCTATAGACTTCTAAATGAGTCGTAGTTTAATGATATAAAAACTTCAAAGAGTTTTCTATAACTTTCATGTTTTGAGTTGGAGTTTAATCTATCATTAAGATTCTCTAATTGAGCTTGACATTTTATTGCTCACTTTCTCCTTTTTCATTTGGACTCCCGTACGTACTCGATGTAGAGCCAATGCTTATGGAACTTTATGGTGATTATATGTGGACTTACTAAAGGATTGTAAGGCTATTTTATGACCTTGATAATGTGTCTTATACATTGGATTTTTATAGTTAATAAATCTATTATTGTGAGTTTACTATTTGTGTACAAATGTTTAGTAGTTGCTTATTGAGTTGCAAGCTCACCCCCTTTACTATTGAAATTTTCTAGGAACTTGTTTAGACTTATCTTGAAGCTTGCATTGGTGTCTTAGGTAGGCCGAAATGAGTTGGTGCATCCGACCTTCATCTTACATATCATGTCGGCACATTTGAATTATCTTTATATAAATATTTAAACAATGTATACAATGATGAGTAATTGTATACTCAAATGAGTACTTTGTTGAAATATTTTCTAATGCCACATGGCGTGGTATGATTATTGCCACATGTATGGTGGTGGATGTGGGCATCACAGTAGCAGAGACTACCAAGTTGTTGGATGAAGGATTTATCAGAGAGGTCTCATATCTTAAGTGGATAGCCAATGTAGTACTCGTTTGTAAGCCGAATAAAAAGTTACAGATGTGCGTAGATTATACAGACTTAAACAAAGCATGTCCCAAAGATAGCTATCCTCTTCCAACTATAAATCAGTTGGTGGATTCAACTGCCTATCATGGGATGTACAGCTTTATAGATGCAGCGCAGGGATATCACTATATTCCTATGAAGAAGGAAGATCAAGAAAAAACATCTTTTATAACTCACCAAGGGTTATATTGTTACAATATAATGCCTTTTGGCCTTAAGAATGGGGGAGCTACATACCAGAGATTCATGAACTCCATCTTTAAAGAAGATATAGGCAAAACTATGGAGGTATACGTGGATGACTTAATTATAAAAAGTAAATAGTCAGAAGATCATCCTAAAGACTTAGAAAGAGTCTTTAATATGTTTGATCAATATAAAGTGAAGCTTAACCCTAACAAGTGTATTTTTGGGATTAAGGCATAGAAATTTTTAGGGTTTATGATCTCACAAAGGGGAATTAAAGCAAACCCAGAAAAGTTGGAGGCTATTATCAACATGAAAGCGCCTACAACACTAAACACACTACAAAAATTGAATGGACAAATTACAACTTTAGGAAGGTTCATATTATGTTGAGCAAGGAAATGTCTTCCCTTCTTCTGAGCACTAAAGAACATAAAGAAATTTGAGTGGAATGATGATTGTCAATTAGTATTTGAAGACATCAAAATGTTTCTAACCTCTCCACCCTTATTGAGCAGACCAACACCAGGAGAAACATTGTACCTTTACTTGTCAGTAGGCAACGAATATTTAGCATCGGTACTAGTACGAGAAGAGCAGGGAGAGTAAAATCCAATTTACTATATGAGTAAGGTCCTTAAAGGATCAGAAATCCGCTATCCAAAGATGGAAAAATTGGCGTTGGCTCTCATACATACGGAAAGGAAACTCCACCGCTATTTCCTCCACTATTTTAAAGTCATAAAATAGTGGTGAGAACAAACCAATCTCTTAAAAAGATTCTATAAAGGCCGAAGGCATCTAGATGACTCGTCCAATGGTTAATTCAGTTGGGGGAATATGATATATCCTATGAACCATGAACTGTAATAAAAGCCCAAGTATTATCTGACTTCATACAAAAAATGACCGAAGCCGAGGGATTCAATAATGAAAAATCTGAATGGAAAATGCATATAGATGGAGCAGCAGGAAAGTAAGGATTGGGTGGTGGTTTCATCCTAATAGGACCCAAAAGGATAAAGATTGAGTATGCTATCAGGATAGCTTACAACGCTACGAATAATATGGCGGAGTATGAAGTCTTGATAACCGGATTAAGGCTGGCAAATGAAGTAAGAGAATAAAACCTCAAAGTATTATGCAATTCCCAGTTTGTAGTTAATCAGCTAAAAGGAACCTTCAAAACAAAAGATCCGAATATGATTGAGTATTCGGATACAGCTCATGCACTTCTAAAAAGGTTGGAAGAAAATAGTGGGCAGTGGAGTTTAGTCCAAATCCTAAGAAGTGAGAATGAAGCTGACACACTAGCAAAATTCGTAGTAAAAAATGGGACCATATTCCAAAAACTAAAGCTTAAAGAGGAACTTATTAGCCCATATATAGAAGAAAATAAGATGCTCAGTACCTTTGAAATAGCAGAATGGATGAAACCTATAGCTGAGAATCTAGATTCAGGAAAATTACTTGAGGATAAAGATCAAGCTAGAAAACTCTGAATAAAAGCAGCACAGTACTCGTTACAAAATAGAATCCTATATAGAAGGTCAATCAGTCACCCATGGAGTAAATGCATATCTCCTGAAGAAGAAAATTATATTTTAAGGGAAATTCATGAAGGGATATGCATAGCTCACGTTCTTTTGTAAGGTTATTACTGGCCTACCATGTCCCAGGATGCACAAAACCTTGTATGGAGCTATGATAAATGCCAGATATACTCCCAGCTAATCCACTCACCAGCCTCTATTCAAAGCCACATAGGCAATCCATAGCCATTTGCACTATGGGGAATGGACATACTCGGACCTTTCCCTTTAGCATCATGGAAAAGTAAGTTTATTATTATGGCTATAGACCATTTTGCTAAATGGATTGAGGTTGAAACAGTTCCTATAATAACCGAATCTAGGATTTGTAACTTCTTTTAGAAGGAAATAATATGCAGATTCAGAATTCTTCATACACTCATTACAGATAATGGGAAATAATTTGACAACGATAAGTTTAAACATTTCTGTTCCGATCTCAACATAAAGTTATGATTTACCTTAGTAGCTCATCCACAGACAAATGGACAGATGAAAGTAACCAATCGAATTATTCTATAAGGCATCAAGAAGCATCTTGATAACAAAAAATGAGATTGGGCAGACGAGCTATAGAATGTCATCTGGGCATAATGCACTACTTCAAGGAATGCAACCGGTGAATTAACTTTTCGCCTGGCATATGAAATGGATACTATGATACCAATCGAGATAGGATCTCCTTTACTAAGAGTCTCTAAAGACTTGGATGAATCGGAGAATGAAGATAATTGCAGGATGTTTTTAGACATACTAGAGGAAAGAAAGGAATAGGCTGCAGCTGTAGTCGAAGCCAGATGACAACAGATCACTCGTTATCACAAGTTCGTCCAAGAATCTTCAACATAGGAGATGTAGTCTTGAGAAAGGCCAAAATAGGTATAGGAAACTCAGGCACTAGAAAGCTTGGACAAAATTGGGAAGGACCATACCGAGTCATTGAAGCAACCGAAAAAGAAGCTTATAGACTCAGCAACATGAAGAATAATACCATTTCTAGATATTGGAATATAGATAATTTAAGGAAATATTACCAATAGATGTCTGGAATAATCGAGTTAGTAAACTCAATTGATTTGTAAATTACAAGTCATAAATAAAATTAATTTTCTTTAATTTGTAGTGGAGACCAATACTCATCAACGTATGAGTAGCAGATACTCGTAACAATATACACTTAATGAGTCCAATACTCATTAACTTACGAGTCTCAGATACTCATTAACTTACGAGTCTCAGATACTCGTAATAATATACTCTTAATGAGTCCAATACTCATCAACATATGAGTAGCAGATACTCGTAACAATATACTCTTAATGAGTCCAATACTCATCAACATATGAGTAGCAGATACTCATAACAATATACTCTTAATGAGTCTAATACTCATCAACGTCTGAGTAGCAGATACTCATAATAATATACACTTAATGAGTCCAATACTCATTAATGTATGAGTCTCAAATACTCGTAATAATATACTCTTAATAAGTCCAATACTCATTAACATACGAGACTCAAATACTCGTAACAATAAACTTGTATAAACATACAAGTCTATAATACTCATGAACAATTTAGCACTCATACAGATCCCTGCCATGTGCATCTATGAGTTCTTATCACTCGTATAAATAACATACAAGTCTACCGAATATAAGCAATAAATTCATCATGGCACGATACTTAGAATATTTATTTAGCACTCGATACGAGTTTAATAAAATACCATATAAATAAAGATTCATAAAAATAGATACTCCGATATGTAAATAAACTCCGTTATGAGAAGAAATTTTCATTAATAAAGTCATTTGTTACAGTCAAAAGTTTACATGCTTCTGAGCATCAAAAAGTTAAGTTTTAAAGCCTAATGAATATCTTCTTGAGCTGGAAGGACTTGGGCATCGCTAGCCTCAATAGGAGGATCTCCTTCACGAGTAGCCACAAGTTCAAAAGGGGCCAGAGGAAGAGTATCGGTAGCCAACCTCGCCACATCAGTGTTAACAGAGGATTGGCTCTCCTTACTGAAAGCCATTACTGATCTTTCCTTTCTAACTACTTCACCCAAATCTCGGATGGATATTCTATTAATATGAGTAAAGTCAAGATCAGGATGTTGCAAGACTAGCAGTCACTGGCACTCTGACTTTAAAGCTTGAACAAAGCTGGAAGTCAGGCCCTGAAACACCTTTTTCTCGCTAAGACGAGCTTCCTTTAGCTGATGAATTTCTTCATCTTAAGCAGCCATTATTTTGTCTTGATCGACAACTGTTTTACTTAGCCAAAATATAAATCTTTGAAGCTCTTCATTCTTTTTTTTTTCCTATTCCAAGCTTGTTAGGGCACTATCTCTCTTAGCACAAGCAGTATCCACAATCTCGTTCACTTTTCTAAGCTCGCTTTCTTGCTCAATATTTATTTCGTTCACCTTCTTCTTTTTCAAGTTACACTCGCACCTATAAGTATAACGAACATCATCCAACCAAAAGACCCCCTGAGCAGCCTGCAAGAAATACTAGTTAGTCAACAAATAAAAAGAAGGAACTCATAAATAATAGTATGAAGTCATTCACCTTAATCAGACTCAAGAATATTTAACTCTAAAGATCATTTTCATATGTGCCTAACTATTTAGTCATGTCCTTCGATATCCTTAAGCACTCAGACAAATGATCTTTAATAATGGGGTTGAGGATGCTTGGATCCTCAACCTTCTTCTTAATCCATGGCATGGGATTTGGACATCCCTCTATCCTTGGCCTTTTAATGAGAATTTCAACCCCTCTAGTTAGATCCTTGTAATTATCCTCTGAACCCATTGGTCATTTATCCTTCTGCTTCTCAATAGGTTCGATGTTGGCTATAATCTTCTACACTCATTGGACGAGTATCAGAATCTTTAGGTGTGGGTGTCTCATCTACAAGTCGTTAAAGCCTTCCATGCAATCATTAATAATATCAGCCATCTATAAAAATAAAAACTAAAAGAGGTTAGAAAATACCTTCGGATTTCAAACTACCTATAATATCATATTTACCAGCATCCGCTGGATGATCATGTCTCAAGAAAAAATGTTAAAAATAATAATCAGCTGAAGGCTGGAGTATCAAACATTCAGAATAGAGTTTGGCTAAGAAAGGGAGCTCGTCCTCTATAAGCTCGGATGATCATTTCATAATATGAGCTTCATTTGCCCATATGAGAGGTACATGAAGGAAGTCTAACTCGTGCTCAATACTAAAAAACTGACTCCTTTAAAATCTATTAATGTCTGCTAACTTCCTAAATAAGCTAAAATTAGCTACGGCAGACATAGAGAAGGTCATATCTCCTTTCTACTTCATTAAATTGAACATGTATCTATACATAAATATAGAGGGCTCTTGACCTTGGAAACGGACCAACTCGTAAAAAGTAGTAAGAAGCCTATACCCGTTAGGGGGGCTAGCCCATAAGCATGAAAAAATTTCTTAATGAATGGATCTAGAGGGAATCGTAAACCACCCTCTAACTGATCTATATAAATAACTATCTGGTTCCTATTGTTTTCCTTATTAGGGTTATGATGGGCTTTATAATGAGAATAGGCCTAGTAAAGTTTGTATTCTTTAGGAATCCTATATTGTTTCCTATATAGACGAATAACCCCTTTACTCAATTGAGGGAGAAATTCAGAAGGGTCTAAAGGAATTCTAGGAGCCATAACTAAAGAATAATATAAATAAACTAAAGAACGAAATGACAAGGCAGAGTAAAAGAGATGACCTTAGAAGGAAAATGCAAAAGCTTTTTATCAGCAGAGAATCCTAGAGAGAAAAGGAGAAATTTTAGAAAAAGAAAGGAAATTTTAAAGTGAAGGTCAAAGTGAAAGGAGGGGCTCTTATAGGGGATGAGACATTTTCATATCCTTCAAATGTCCCTGACAGCTAATAAATGCCATTTCATTAAATGAAGGGTATATTAAGAATTGAGAAGAAATTGAAACGGTTCACGGGAAGATGAAAAGTTTCATCGGTTAAAGAGATTTCAAAAAGACACGTAGGCCAATAAATCATGAACTTTCATAGATTACGAATCGTCATGTAAATAAAATAAATAAAATGAGCTTATTGATATTCGTATGTTTTAGAGCGTGTTTGAATAGTACAAATTCTCAATATAAGATAACTAGCTCACATAATGCTTGGATGAACCTACTTCATCGATATAAATTTTTCAAAGATCATAGCTTATGAACACAAATTCATAGATATAAACATTGAAGTTTGTAACATAAAGGATACGAATATTGAAGTTTGTAGCAATAAAGGATATGAACACTTCAACGTTCTTATTAAACAAGGCAGACTTGGTTTTCAATGGATTAATTACTTCAAGGAACGAACATCTAAGGGATTGTAGTTCATAAGCAAAAATGAGGATTTGCCTTACGAGTGTCGAAGTTCATATATTCTGAATCTTATCAGAAAATAACAACATTCGAACATAAATATTCGATAATATTGGGGTGGGACTATTGAAAGTCGTAAGACAATAAGGCCTTTATTGGCCCAAGTCTAAACCTAAGTATAATCACATCCTAGAAAGGATATATAATCAATGTTTTACTTGGGAACAAAAACCAATTGATAAGAGAAAAGGACTCAATATACTAATTCGAATTGGATTAGGTATATCTCTCTTATGTCTATATAAACACATGTTTTATATTAAATAACATAACTTGAATAGATTTTCTCTGACTTGAGCATCGGAGAACCTGTGGATCAAGGATCCCAGGCTCATCTTAGTTTTCTCTTGTGCTTGTAGGTCTAGAGGAGGTTGCATATTCATCAAAAATATTTTTAGACTTAATATATTTGTCTCAAAGAAGTACTTCTAACCGATGGATGATGGCTTGAGTGTTCAATCAGTACATGTGGAATCCACCTTCAACCGTACAACTTACCACATCAACATACACTTGTGAATTGTCACTGTAAATATCTAAAATGTCATTATAGCTTCTATTACTTTTGAACAAAAGCAAAAAAAAAGAACAATTTAGTGAAAAAGAATAGGCCAACTGATTACAAGTCAAATAGCATGATTATAGTTCTATTTTATATTAATAAGAAAGAAAAAATTTTCTTTTAATAACCTAAAACCCTAAATTTCTCTCCATAGCCTAAAACCATATCTTTCTCTTTGTCTCTTTACTCTTTTTTTATTTGTTAAATCAAATTTCAAATAAAAAGGTGTTTTGTTCTTATTCTTATTCTACTAGCTTTTCTTAATAATCATTTATTTCTAGTTTTCTTGATCTATAACTATTTAGCTGTGTTTTTTTTGGGTTGTTTTCTTTTTGTATTTTGTTTAAATAGGTGTTTGCTAATTTTTACTTAAAAAGGGCCACCAGCCTCCTAATAATAGGTATTTTCTTACTTTATTTGAAGTTCTTGAATTTAATATTTTTATAATTAAAAGACTCTCAACAATACAAAATAAATATACAATTAATTGGCTTACTCTTCTTCACCTTCCTTATAACCCACACCTAAATAATAGTTAAATAGTGAAATTAGGGTTCTTCAATTTATACCACTAAAAGGAAAAAAGGGAAAGTAGATATTTTCACTAAAAAATCCAAGTGCATGTTGATCTAAATAGGGTTGAGCCTTTAATTATAGGTTTTATTGCCCTAACTTTCACTCTTTGGCTATATTCGTTCAGTTCCTACCGATCTAAAATCTTACATTCAAGAAAAATGCACCAAAATCTATAGACAAATACCTCTATGAATATAGGAGCCCTCACTCTAAGATGAGAAAAATCAGCAGTTATCATTCACACAGGTGAGTCTTCTTTAATTATCTTTCTTCATCATTCACACAGGTGAGTCTTCTTTAATCATCTTTCTTCATTATTACCTCTTCAAAAAAACCCATTTTCACATCCTCAATCGCACCTCTTCATATCAACCTAGACCTACCTGATATCTCCTCTCAACTTCCCTTAATTTTTTCACTTCCTAATTACCTTCTTGGTCATCTTAATTTGTCGGCTTCATCATTAGGTGAACCGGGGAATTCTAGTCCGAGACGAGGATCCTTGTTGAAAAAATAGCTCCTTCATTGGTGGTGGTAATAATGGTGATGACGATGGTGTATGATATATAAGTATGTATTATATGTGAAATTGGTGGTTTCTATTTTTGCATGAGAGAAGATGAATGATTGGATTCAATCAGTGAATTAGTTTTGTTTACAGATGATTAATTCAGTTAGAGGTTCAAATTCTTTAGTTCTTTTTTTAATAGTACATCCCTAATCTCCAAAGTGAGATTTGTAATAGAAGATGTAAGGATATTTTAGTAATTTACTATAATATTTCATAAGTGTATGTTGATGTGGCAAGCTGCATGGCTGAAAGTGGCTCCCACCCATGCTAACTTGACCCTCGGCCATCATCTACTAATCAAAAGCACTAATTTGAGACAAAAATCATGAGTCCAAACATTTGATTATAAAAATAAAATAATATAACCACCAAAATAGTAAAAAGTGAAAAATTCTCACTCTATTTGTTCAATTTTTTCTAAAATAAATGAGGAGATATTCATCTTCATCATCTCCTCCTTCTTAGTATATCTATATCTTTTTTATGTGTTACTTGATAAAAAACAAAAAAACTTTATATATATCTTTACAAGACTATCTCTATATTTAATTTATAATATATCCATCAATTAATTTAATATTATGATCAATAATTAATTTTAATCTATTTAGAATAATATATCCAATACTCACATTCATTAATTGAGCATAACTCAATTAGAGATAATATTTAATACTATAAAAGCATAAAAACTAACTAATTGATGCATTTTACCTTCATTTTTTCATCCATTTATTTTATTCATTTTAAAATTTACAATTTACAATTTATGGTTTTTAATGAATACAATAAATAATATAAAAAGTGAATAAATATTACATTTATATTGTGTGTCCTTGAAATTTTAATTTACTCAATTTTTCCTTTCTTGTGCTTCTTTTTTGAGTAAAATAAAAGTGTGTAAAATATATCTTGTTGAGAGTTTGTATTATTCGAATGATTTTAAATATTAGAACTTACTTTGATTTTATAAAAAATGGTAGAAACTAACTAATAAAGGAAAAGCATAAAAGTACAAAAAGTAAAAAAAAAAAGCAAAATAAAAAGGTTAAAATAAATTTAAAAATTAAAAGTGGTTCATTCTACTCCAATGCTAAAATGAGTATGAGAAATTCAAAAGTGTTTAAGTGAGGTATTCTTATTGAAAAACTTAAATTCTATATCTATATTAGACAAGAATTACTTCCTTAAAAAGGGCGCCCTTAATCATACAAAAGAAAAAATAAATTAGTCAGCTATCATTCTTTAAAATTAAGAGTTTTTTTAGCATTTAAAATCTATTTGAATTTTCTTACAATATATGAGTTTTATTCTTAGTAATTGTAACTTTAATTTTTTTAATATATAAAAATTATGTTAAGTATTGGTTGTACTATGCTACATTTTTTAATATGCTTGAATTGTAATTTTGATAAAGTTATTTGCTTGAGGAAAAGTAAAAATCTAAGTATGAAAGAGTTAATAAATCCATAGTTTGGATATAATTTAAGTTATTATTTAATTAGTTTTATTTATTATTAATGATTATTTGGTAAATATTGCTTAAAATAAGGTAAATAAAGTTATACTTAGTAATTTGACATTCATATAGGATTAGAACTTAATTTATGGTATTTGATTAGATTTAGAATGTATAATCAATATCAAGTTAGGAAATAAATCTTTAAAATTTAGGATTAGTTATATAGTATTTTAATTCATTAATATCATATGTATTTTAGTTGTTTTTATGTTGTATTCTATGTTTTATAATGTTAATCAAATTATAAGTTGACTAGAAGTGATTTAGAGCTTTAAGGAAACTTAAACAAGTATGGAAAGGTTGAAGGAATCATGCACGACCTAGAGCATGGTCGTGCTAAGGAGGCTAAAGAAGAGATGATTGCTAAGGAAGCTGAACAATAGAGAGTTTTCATCAAAGGAGTATGGCCAAGAAGGAAGCACAACCATGAGCTTGGTCATGATCAGTTGCCTATAAAAGACACAAATTTCATTCATAGTAAGCATGACTATGAGCATGGTCTTACCACCCAAGTTAGGAAACTTACATGGCCATGCCAAAGAGTTCCAAATTCACTCTAATTTAACTTTTTAAGGCTTTTTCAAGTCCAACTTCTACCAAATCAACTTTATACTATAAAAAAGAGCTTTGGGGCGTGGAAATCATGATTCAACATTATTTAGATCATACATCAGGCTTTATCAAGGCATTGAAATATCAAGAACATTCATATTTATAAATTCTTTAGTATAGGTTTAACATAGTTTTTAAGATTGTAATAATGGAGTTCAAGCATTTAAGGACTTCAAGACAAATTTAATAGATTTTTTTTATCTCTTCTTCTTATATTTTCTTGATGTTTGCAAGAGCTATCATAATTTGTATTCTTATAACTATTAGCATGCATAATTAAATTCATTATATGCTAAGGTGATCCTAGTAGCTTGGAGATGTATTCACTTATGATTTTCATTATAATTTAACTTTTAACTTCTTGTATATGGATTTTATTCTTACGTTTAATACTTTCAATTATTAGTTTATTTAAGTACATTGAAATCAAAAGATGATATATGCTTTGTTCTTTAAGATTAAGATTGATTGATTTGTTTAAGTATTTTGAGATTAAGAGAAGATTAATACTTAAGACTTATAATAAAATCTATTAACATTAATAAGTAATAAGATACTTATTAATTGTTGATATTGCATGATTTACTTGTGTTCTTAAGTTTAGATAAGGATTTGTCAACTTATGCTTCCATAAAGTGTAACTAATATTTGAATTAACTAAACAACCTTACAATTGTTTGATAGAGAATTATAAGAACCTAAGTAGGTAAGCATCATATGTATGAATTTAAGCTAGTTAATAGTGATAATATTTAACTTTATATATGAACCAAGTGAAGGGTGAAATACTAGTACATCATATTAATATTGATTGTTTCCCTTAAATTATTAATTTACCTTATTTTTCTTTTATTTTTAAGTTTACGTTTAAGTTTAGTGTTTTTCAAATCTTTTGTTAAACCATTTAAACAAGTAATTAACTAGGTGAATTAATACTTAATAACTAATTTCTATGAAAATGATACTCGTACTTAATTACTATATTACTTGAATGATATGTATACTTATAGTGTCACTCTATTATAAACCAATAAGGCCCATACTAGTTTTTAATGATAAACATTATGCCTTCCCATAAAACTAATATCACTTTCTAATAAATTGCCTTATGAACTAACAATCGCACTCAAAAGCCTTCCATATAATGAAAAAGTGGAAAAAAATACCCTAAACATACAATCTCCAAAGCCTAAACTTTTCAAAATAACTATTAGCAACCCTAGTACCCATAATAGCCTCATAGTCCAAAAGCAACCATATCAGCTCAGTGTATCATCATCATGATCTTTGGTTTCACCTCTAATTGAGTTGCTCCTCCTAACATCAACTACGATCTTAGTATCTTCAGTTATAAACTACCAATTAGTTGACTTTGTTGAAAGAGCATTGACATAAACACACAAACTGCTTGACTCCTTAAATGGCTTTATGGAACATACTTCAGTATTTAGTTGATGTCCCAGTGACTATACAACATCCACTTAATGTTTTAATGGCTATATAACATTATCTAGTTTTTTTTGCTTGATGTTATAAAAGCTATATAGCATTCGCCTGATGTCCCAAAGATTTTACAGCATCTGCTTGACACCTTGAAGGCTATACAATAATATCTACTTTCCTTTATTTGATGTCCCAAAAACTATACATCATTCACCTAATGGCCTAAAGACTATATGGCTCCCACCTAATGCTTTAAAGGCTATATGGAATTATCCAATTTTCTTCATCTGACGTTTAAAGACTATACGACATATGTCTAGCACCCTGAGGGTTACATAGCATTATCCCAAATTCCTACTTGATATCCTAAAGACTATAGAGAATGACACTTAATGTCCTAGAGACTACACGACATCCACCTAATGCCCCAGAGGCTATACGATATTATCTTAGATCTCGCTTGATGCCTTAGAGTTTGTATAACTTATCACTTGATGTTCAAAAGACTATATAGCAGCACACTTAATAATCTATAGACTATACGACATTTGCCTGATGCTATAGAGGCTATATGACATTATCCTAGATTCCTTGCCTGATGCCTTAAGTGGCTATATAGTACTTTCCTGATGTCGTAAAAATTACAACACTTGTTTGGCACTTTATATAGCTATATAACATTGCCTAGTTTAGTTCCCCACTTGACAGCTTAAGTGGTTATATGACACCTACTTGACACCTTAAGTAGCTATAAGGCATAATTCAATTTAATTCCTCACATAATGCCTTAAGTGGCTATATGACACCCGCCTGATGCTATAAATGCTATATGACATAATCTAGTATAGTTTTCCACATGATGCCTTAAATGGCTATACAATACTTGCCAAACGTCTTAAATGGATATATGGCATAATTCAATCCAGTTCCTCGCTCACACCTTAAGTGGTTATATGGTACCGACTTGACACTTTAAATGGCTATACACCACTTGCTTAATGCCTTAAGTGGTTATATAACACAACCTAGTCTAAGCCTTTGCCTAGCATTTTAAGTGGTTGTGGTATAGTCCAGTCCAATTTTCTACCTGACACTTTTAGCGGATATATGGCATCATTTTATCTAGTTCTTTTACTTGACACCTTAAGTGGCTATATAGTGCTTATTGACATTCTTTGTAGCCTATTTGACATCTTGGAGACTACACAACCTATCACCAGGTAAGTATCCTACCTTGGTCTTTTCATTTTTTTCGCTTCACATGTATTGACACAAACTAATTCTTCTCAGTATGCTTATGTAACACATGTGAAGCAAGGAAACTGTCATAACTCAAATTTTAATAATCCCTCAACACAGTTAAATGATGAAGTTACATTAATGTGAAAGAATAAGAAATACATATTTGTATCCTCTGAGCATGCTACCTCATCTTATAAACCATTAAAAACTTAATGTTTGAGGGATTAAAATCAATAAAGTTAAAATCTTTAACCGAAAATAGGCAAAAATAGATGAATGAACATTCATCACCCTATAAATGAATAAAATACCTAAAAACCCATCCAAGGCAAACAACCTTACGTGCATGTACATCAGTCACCCATGTGGATGATCTATCTATATGTATGGATGCTTGGATATATGCCAGGTCACCTGTGCATATGAATGAGACACTCGAGCATATAAGTGAACCACACATGCACTTGGGTGATCGTTCCCCTATATTGGTCTATAAATAGCCTAATTATTTTTGTTATTTCAGGAGGACCTTTCAAACACTTATATTATTACTCTGTCAGACTACTGACATGAGAAAACCCAATTCTACCTTTTAGCCTATCCTACTCATTTTTAGGACTTTTACATCCAAAAAAATTAATTTAGTTTCATCATTTTTATATCTGTTTACATCGAGAATAAATAGAATAACACATTTAGCATACTTTTATAGTATATCTGCTTTTTATTACAAAAACAGATTTAGTCTATACTTTTTTTAGGATAAACTGCAGTTGCACATTTATTTTATTACACTACTCTGCCTTTACTCATTCTTCTTATTTTGATTTAATTTTTTTTTTATTTTGGAAGTCTGTGCTGTGACTTTGTGTAATTGGTAATTGAAATCTTATTTTATTTTATCAATTTATAATTTTAGGATCATTTTGTATTTTTGGCATTATAGATTATTATGTGGTATTTTGGTGGATCCTGCACATGTAAGTTATATACCCACATACGCTAGGTATTCAAAACTTCCACTTTATCAATAAGTTTGCATATTTTCTTTATTTTTTTTAATGATTTTATGCTATTTTGAGTTGTCTCATACCATGTTGATAATTTTATCCTACCATATTTAGTATCATGTCTGTACCCAAATAATTAAAGTTATTTTGGGTTAGGATTAAATTATAAGAAAAATAAGTTTGGAGGAAGGACTTAACTAAAAAATATTAAGTCGAGGGACCAGACTGTAAAATGGCATAAACCACCATTATTACAGATAAAGAAGAAGAAGAGAGAAAAAAAAGAAGGATGCTCTGCAGCCGAGGGAGGAAGAAAAGGTACCTACATTTCTATGAGTGGACTTCTTTTCTTCAATCCTTTCACTTCTATACTTGTCTTTGATAGATTTTGAGTGATTTTGGATTGAATTCTCATGTCTGTTGAAATTCTTCAAAAATTTGAACGTTACTATTATGCGATCAGGTGGCATCTGATTATTCATTTCTTACCTGTTAAGGTCAGCTACAACTTAAACAAGTTAGCAGAGCTCTATGTGAAATAAATTATAAGGTTACGTGGGGCACTAGTATCGATCATATCATATCATGATCCAAGATTCACATCACGATTCTGGCCAAGTTTGCAGAAAGCTTTAGGAATTAAATTAAGGTTTAGTACAGCTTTCCATCCTCAAACTGATGACCAATCCGAACGCACTATATAGATATTGGAAGATATACTTATATCTAGTGCGTTAGATTTTGGAGGTAATTGGGATAAACAAGTACCATTAATGGAATTCACTTATAAAAATAGCCACCAAAGTAGTATCGATATGGCATCTTTCAAAGCACTGTATGGAAGAAAGTACAGAACCTCAATCTGTTGGGAGGAAGTTAGAGAAAGGAAATTGGTGGGTCCAAAACTTATGCAAATGGTTACAGAGAATATTCACGTAGTTCTAGCGAATTTAAAAATGGCACAAAATAGACAAAGGAGCTATGCCAACCTTAAGCGGGCGGATATCGAATATGACATTGGTAAAAAAGTATTTTTAAAGAGATCACCGTAGAAAAGCATGCTGAGATTCGATAAGCGTGGCAAGCTAAGCCCAAAATTTATTGGACTGTACAAAATACTCGAACGTGTTAGGCCAGTGGCTTATCAATTAGCTTTATCTCCTAGTCTATCTAGAATTCACGAAGTTTTCCATGTATCAATATTGAGAAGATATAGAAGTGACCCTTCTCACATACTATAGGAACAACCGGTGGAATTGCAAGAGAATTTGAGCTATAAATAAGAGCTAATATTAATTTTGCAAGTGATAAAAAGGTATTACTTAATAAAGTTGTTCCTTTGGTTAAAGTATTGTGGAAGAAGTATTCTCATGAAGAAGCTACATGGGAACAAGAGGAGGATATGAGACAACAATATCCGTACCTATTCTCTTCAAGTACGAATTATATTTGAAATGAGCATTCTCTAAATTTTGAGAATAAAATTTCTTAAATGGGGGAGAATTATCATGTCCGTACCCGAATAATTAAAGTTATTTTAGGTTAGGACTAAATTGTAAGGAAAATAAGTTTAGAGGAATGACTTAATTGAAAAATATTAAGTCCATGGACTAAATTATAAAATGGCATAAACCGCCATTATTACAGATAAAGAAGAAGAAGAGAGAAAAAAAAGAGGGACGCTCTGCAGCCGAGGGAGGAAGAGAAGGAACCTACGTTTCTATGAGTGGACTTCTTTTCTTTAATCCTTTCATTTCTATACTTGTTTTTGATAGATTTTGAGTGATTTTGGATTGAATTCTCGTGTCTGTTGAAATTTTTCAAAAATTCAAACATTACTGTTGTACTATCAGACAGTGCCTTACCATACAAAGGCAATGCCTCAGCCTATTCAGACCCTTAGGCGGTGCCTTAGTGACATGAGGGTGATCAGGCGATGCCTCAGTGGCTATAGAGGGGGTTGCTATACTGACCTGATGCCTCAGTGGTTCAAAATGCTGTTTGAGTTAATTCTGATCAGTTTTTAGCCCTGATTTGTAATATATATGATATATAGAGTAATACAGAGCGTTGATTTGATCAGAAATATAAATAATTATGAAATGCAATAATTTTATGAGTACAAGTACATTGAAAAAGGAAATGTTATAGTAAGACTGTGCCCGGGATACAGCTGGCTTTTGTGAGACGTAAGATTGTGTCCGGGACACAACAACTGACATGTGATTAATATTCTTGTAGCTGGGGTATAATGAGGAATTGAGATATATGATTATGATAATTGTCTTTGGGATAGCACTCGAGATTCTTGAATGTCTTTGGGGCTAATCTGACTGGTTTATAGATTGGTATGCATACCTAGATTGGACCTTCGATGTGCTAACTAGTACCGTCACATCGATAGCAACCTGACCTGTTCTAATCATATTTGGTAATTGTACTATATGTACTATGTTGTGTTTAATGAGAAAATGATATTATGAAAAAGGAAGTTTAATTCCTGGAAAATAAGGTTTGAATCTTTTGAGAGATACTTTAAATGATTCTTATGATTTGATTAATGACGTGTTTAATTGGTATGGATTATTTTATGAGTAAAATGAAAATCATTTGATTATTTTCAAATGTTCTCATTATTGTTTATTCCTGTTAATTCTTAAGACAATGTTGTAGTCTGTCTATTCACTGCGTATTTTCTTGAGAAAATACTCACCACTCCATTTTCATTTTCTTTTTCAGCATAGGTTAGTCCTTGTCTATAATGTATATATTATGGCAATCCTTTGAATTGCGATGACATATGAGGTGGATGGGCCAGAGACAAAATTTCACTTCTTTATACGACACGACGCTAATGTAGTTTTATCTTTTAGAGTAGCACTAGAACCTATAGTGGTAGATTATCACACGCATACAGAGAGACAAGACTTTATTGACGGTTGTTTGACTAGAGTGACGATGATGCATGCCACCACCACAGGGGTTTGAGTCTCCCTGACCTAGACTTAGTCTCATCCAGACCGCTTTCTCTTTTATTTTGTAATGAGGCTTGTGATGGAGAGTAACTGTATTTTTGTTGTAGTTATAGCAGTACTCTCCAGGTGTAGTTAGGCCTATGTGTTCAGGTAGTTGGGTTGTATCCATTCTTTTTGGTGTATATTTATATATATTTTTGGATAACCCATACCATGTACAGCCCTCTTGTAGTACACTATTTATGTTTATTATATCAGCAGAGTGTTTTGAGCTTGCCATCATTCTTGTTTATTTTTGGATGAATGTTATCAATGATTTTATTTATATATATATATTTCTGATAGTTGAATAATGTAAGAATGCTGGATGGTGAAATATTATTAGATTTTATCTTAAAAGTGACGCCTCTCCACGTCGGTACCTCAGGCGGAACAGTGAGAGTGATGGTACTGTCTGAAGAGGTGTAGGTGGGGAGGGGTGTCACATTTAGATTGTTTTAAATATTTTATATATTTCATACTTGTTCCTTATTGAAAATACTTTATTTAGTTCTTCTTGCCATGTTTAGATGCTTATTCTATCAATTTATGTATTTTGGTTATTTTCTATTATTCTTATATTTATATTCTCATAAATGGTTATATATATTGTGTGCATATGAGTGCTATTGTGCTAACATTTGTTTTGCAAATTTTTATTAGATTTAGGATAAGATTTACTTTTTTCACACTTTTTTTTATGTATTTACTAGGAAAGGAATGTAAATAATTGTAAATACTTTATTCTATTATGGATGGATAAATGTGTGTTTATATTATTGTTATACCAAAACTAGAGTGATATAAAATGTATAAGAGTTGTTACCTAATAAACAAATAGCCAAGTATAAACAACTTTCTAAACTCAGAATCTCTATTTAAGAAGGACTTTTGATAAGCCCTGAGGTTGTTTTCCACTTTCTCAAGTAATCAGGTAGCAATTCTCTTTTATAAAGCTTCTTTAAAAATTTGAAAGGACTATCCTATTATCCCCCTTGGGTGGAATCCAATCCTTTTTTAGTACCGCAGCCGTAATTATATGCTTGGATGCCTTTGACTCACTCATAATTGTCTATATTTTTCAAATCACTCCAATGTAGTGATCTTTATTCCTTTACAATAGTACTAAAAATCTAAAAAAATACCAAAAAAGTACCGTTTAAACTTTTTATCCTTTATAACAAAAAAATATAATATAAGAGATAAAAAAAAGTTTTAGCTTTATCAGAGCATTTACAGTCATAAAAAACAAGTAGAATTATGATCATTCTAGGATTATTATATAGTAAGAAATGAGATAGCCATAGTGGATAGGACAACCATGGTGATGTGATCAGAGGTCCCTCCAAAGATAGGTAATTTAACATGGATATTAGCAAGGTAAGGAACACTAGTTCAAAGGTTAAGGAATCTCAAACAACATTTAAAATGCTTCGCAATAGTGGGTTTAGTCCTCATTAAAGGTTTTAAGATTAGTTCACTGCAAGAAAATAACGAAATAGAAACGAAAAATAGAAACGGAATTTTCCGTTTCAAAATTTTGAAACGAAATTGCGACGGATTTGAAACGAAAATTTGAAATTGCTACGAAATTTTAGAAACGGAATAAAAATCCGTTGCTAAATGAATTGGCGACGGAATTAGAAAGGGAATTAGCGTCGGAATTAGAAAGGGACAACTATTTCGTCGCTAAATTATTGCGGGAACATTGGCGCGAACATATTGAATGGGAAACAGTGACGAAATTTTCCGTTTCTAATTAGCGACGGAATAATTCCGTAGCTAAATAGCGACGGACAATCAATCCGTTTCTATTTGTACATTTAGCGACGGAATTTTTCGTTTCAAAAAAAATACGAAATTTATTATTATAAGTAATAAAATTTTCGTAAAAATTTTTAGCGACAGAATTCGGTTTTGTTGCTAATTTTAGCGACGGAATTCGGTTCCGTTGCTAATTTTAGCGACGGAATTCGGTTCCGTTGCTAATTTTAGCGACGGAATTCGGTTCCATTGCTAAAATTACCGACGGATTTCCGTTCCGTTGCTAATTTTAGCGACAGAATTCAGTTCCGTTGCTAATTCCGTTTCAATTTTTGCTATTTTTTAAAAATATCAATAAATAAATTTTAAATTGTATTTTTATATTTTCTAGTAAAAATGAACTAAAATTATATTTTTAAAATTTTAATATATAAATATGACTTTGAGTTTTTTTATAATTATTAATTTTTATTGTTAAAAAATAAGATAAATAAAAAAAGTTTTTTATTTAAAGTTATATAATAGTTTGATAGTAATTTTTTTATTAATTATATAATA